>VWYK01038340.1:0-23960 GCA_013399775.1 Semnornis frantzii | reverse complement strand
AACCTGGTTGATTCTGTGATCTAGTGGTATGGTGGTGGTAGGTCATCGGCTGGAACTGATGATCTCAGAAGTCTATTCAAGCCTCAATAATTCCGTGAAAAAGTTTTCATTTCAACATCATTCTAAAACATGAATCCAATAGCCTTGTGAATAGTGGAACACCAGACATGTACATCTGCTCCTTACTAACCTTAAGAGGACTGTTTCTGTAATGGTTTTAAGGCAGGTCAAACTGCAACCATCTTGCCCACAGCAAATAGAGAGGTGACTGACAGTACACAGGTAGTTGGATGGCTTAATTCAGGCAAGTGTACCTGATGACATGCACAAGATGTTCTCTGGCTGTATGAATACAATGACACTGTAGGATGGAAATTGGCTTGTACAGCTGAAAGCCTTCATGTTCAAATCAAAATGTGGCTCACCAGGAATGTTCTTGGTAATCTAAAACATACTGGGTATTTGTGTTCTGTTCTTTTTTAGTTTTATGAGAGCTTACTGCTGCTTTTAGTGACCTTCCAGAGGTGAGCTTTCTGCTGATATTTACAATGCTTGCAGTATGAAGTGCTCTCTAATGAAGCAGATTTTCTGCAGTTGTCTTGGTTTAAACCAATGTGAAGGAAACACTTCATGATGAAACTTAACAAATAATGCTCTTAACAGCTCCTGAACAAATTAAAAAATGGTTTTCTGTAGGCAGCACCTTTATGCCTCTGAGGATTCAGAAAATAAATCATAGAATAGAATCACAGTATCATAGAACGCACTGGGCTGGAAGGGACCTCTAGAGATCAGCTAGTCCAAACCCCCTGCAGTAAGCAGAGGCAGTGCCAGCAGTGTGCTCAGGTGGCCAAGAAGGCCACTCTCATCCTGACCTGTATCTGGAGTAGTGTGGTCAGCAGGTCTAGGGATGTGATTAGGTGGATGAATATGAGCCAGCAGTGTGCCTAGGTGGCCAAGAGGGCCAACTGCATTAGAAACGTATTAGAATTAGTGTGGCCAGCAGGAGTAGGGAGGTGATTGTCCCCCTGTACTCAGTACTGGTGAGGCCACACCTTGAGTGCTGTGTTCAGTCTGGGGCGCCACAGGGCAGGAAGGACATCGAGGCCACACCTTGAGTGCTGTGTTCGGTTTGGGGCACCACAGGGCAGGAAGGACATCGAGGCCACGCCTCGAGTGCTGTGTTCGGTTTGGGGCACCACAGGGCGGGAAGGACATCGAGGCCACACCTCGAGTGCTGTGTTGAGTTTGGGGCACCACAGGGCAGGAAGGACATCGAGGCACTGGAGTGGGGACAGAGAAGGGTGACGAAGCTGGTGAGGGGCCTGGAGAAGAAGTCCTGTGAGGAGCGGCTGAGGGAGCTGCAGCTGTTTAGCCTACAGAAGAGGAGACCGAGGGGAGACCTCATTGCTGTCTACAAATACCTGGCAGGAGGTTGCAGAGAGGTAGGCACTGGTCTCTTCTCACAGGTAACTGATGACAGAATGAGAGGGAATGGCCTCAAGTGTGCCAGGGGAGGTTTAGGTCGGCCATTAGGAAAGATTTTTTCATGGAAAGGGTTATCAGGCAGTGGAGCAGGCTGCCCAGGGCAGGTGGCTGAACCACCATCCCTGGGCACGTTTAAAGGCCGTATAGATCTGGTGCTTGGGGACATACTGTAGTGACACATGCAGAGGAGTGGGCAAAATGACTGGACTTGATGATCTCAGAAGTCCTTTCTGGCATGGACAATTCTATGATTCTATGATTGTCTCCCTGTTTGGCACTGGGGAGGCCGCACCTTGAGTACTGGGTTCAGTTTTGGGGCCCTCACTACAAGATGCTGGAGCATGCCTGAAGAAGAGCATCTAAGCTGGTAAAGAGCCCTAAAGACAAGCCTTATGAGGAACTGCTGAGGGAACTGGGGTTGCTTAGTCTTCAGAGGAAGCTGAGGGGAGAACTCTTCACCCTCTACAACTCTCTCAGAGGCAGTTGGAGTGAGGTGGGGGTCGGCCTCTTCTCACATGCAGCAAATGACAGGATAAGAGGAAGTGGCCTAAAGTTATGCCAGGGGAGGTTCAGGTTGGATATTAGGAACCATTTCTTCACCCTGTGAAATCCTTCACTGCCCAAAGAGGTAGTGAAGTCACCATCCCTGAAGGTATTTAAAAGACACATGGATGTGGTGCTTAGGGATGTGGTTTGTGGTAGTGGCTTATCAGTTCTGGAGAGATTGTGAGCTCAAGGCCAGTGATTGGGTTTGATGATCTGAAAGGTCTCTTCCAAACTCAATAGTTCTATGTTTCTATTCCAAACTAGATCAGGTTGCTTAGAACCTCATCAATCCTGACCTGGAATGTCTCCAGGGATGGGGCCTGTGTGCATGGAAATGTTAATCTGTCAGATGTGCTCGGGGAAGATGGAGAAGAAAGCTTTGCTCGTGCTTACTGTCACATCATTTCCTTTATCTGGGTGGAGCTGCTTTGAGTTAGTGAAGTGAAAAGAGGCCCTTTAAGGTTTCCTCCATAAAAATTTCACTTGATTCCTCATAAATAATGTCTCTAGAGCTCACTCATAGCAATAAAAATCTATACTGCACTGATTAAAACTACTGTAATTTATATGGATTAAAACCTCAATTTAAAGATGTATTATGGGACATTAGTCCTTAGCCATGACACTCTAGTTCGCATTTCATTCATTTTGCAATTTGTGATTGTTTGTAAGCAGTTAGCATCTTCCCTCTTATCTGCTCTTAACATGTCAAGCTGATGTACACACAGTCTTGGCTGGAGATTTGTGGGCAGGATGGCTTTTCAAGATGATGGGAAGTGGATCATATAAACCTTTTAATCTCACTGTTTCGAATCTCGTGCTGTAGATAACTGATACTATGTGTCAGCCTCAAGGTGAAGGTAATAAATCTTGCTTGTCCTTGGGATGGCTTGCCAAGTGACAAATTAGAAACAATCACAGAAGTTGGGAGGGACCTCAAAGATCACCTAGTTCCAGCCCTTGTGCGATGGGCAGGGACACTTCCCTCTGGGGCAGGTTGCTCAAAGCCTCACTCAGCCTGCTCTTAAACATTTCCAAGGATGAGGCATCCACAACTTCTCTGGACAACCTGTTGCAGTGTCTCACCACCCTCATAGTGAAGAACTACTTATTCTCCAATCTAAATCTACCCTATTCTAGTTTAAAACCATTGCCCCTTGTCTTGTCACCACAGGCCCTTATGAACAATCCCTACCCAGGTTTCCTGAAGCCCCCTTCAGGTACTGGAAGGCTGCTATAAAGTGTCTCTACAATCTTTTCTTCTGCAGGCTGAACAGGAGAGGTGCTCCAGCCCTCTGATAATTTTCATGGAAATTCTCTCTTCGACTGGCCCATAAAACCACAACCATGCTGCCTTTTTCTGTGTTACCCTAAAACCCTTAGTAGATGAAAGCTGTCAGTTCTCTGACAGGATTTGAATATCCTGGTTTTAAACTTCTAGCCTTACTCTGCACTCCTGGCCACCTCACTTTGCAGGCATACCAGAGGAAGATAGCAGCATTAATATGATTTTTTACTCAGTGCAGGCCTTTGCCTGCAAACAGTGTTTCTGGAGAAGTCATGTCCGGCTCCAGTAGCAAAAACTGAGCAAGGAGCAACACTGCTAGCAAAAGTGCTTTATGAAGACGGACTGATGGCTAATTGGCAATGTTGGGGAGACAAGGAAGTATTTGAGTGGAGAAGAAGGTAAGAAAATGGAGAAGAGGCATTAACAGCAAAATTAGGGTGGGAATGGGATGATAAGAGCCTGCTTTAAAAAGTTGTGTGTTTTTAAAAACACATTATTTGCTGTCAAGTAAATTATAGAGGAGGAAAGGAGGTTATTCGTTAGATGCATCATAGAGACAGGACATAAAGGATTAGAAATGCTGTTTGAGCCATAAAGCTTTCACCAGGCAGGGAAAGAGTAATGAGATTGTTTTTATTGTGCTGTCTTCAGGCTGACAAAGTTCTAATTTTGTTCCAACAATAAAGTTACAAGCCAAATATAACTGGCTCTTAAATCGTCTGTATTTGCTCCTGTGATGGTGTTGACTGTGCATAAGACAGTTTGATATCTGTAGAGATGCAGAGAAACCTCATGCTTTATGGGAACCCTAACAATCCTTAACCTAAATGCAGATAAAATTTCTTCCTATGAATTAGCTCTCTGTCTCTTTCCTTTTCCTACTGCAGCACCCTGCATTAGTGTAGGATGGATAACCAGTGACTTGCAAAAAATGGCTGTCTGAACATAGCTTCTAAAGGGATGAGAGCTATGTTTGCTGGGTTGGAGTTCTTCAGCTCAAAAAGAGTCTCATCTGCCTCTGACCCTTCTGAGTGGGTCAAAATCGCGCACAAAATCGTCCAGCGGCTATCAGCTGAGCTCTGGGGAGGGACATGCTGCTGCCATCTCTGCATGTGCTATAGCATCACTGACCGTCCGTGGCTCAGACAGCCCTTGACTGGCTAAGAGGAGAACTTTAAGATAAATTCTGTCAGGACCAGGGAAGTCATTCTTCCCCTGTACTCAGCACTGGTTAGACCACACCTTGAGTACTGTGTCCAGTTCTGGGCCCCTCAATTTAAGAAAGATGTTGAGGTGCTTGAACATCTCCAGAAAAGGGCACCAAGGCTGGTGAGGGGGCTGGAGCACAGCCCTGGGAGGAGAAGCTGAGGGACCTGGAGGTGTTTAGACTGGAGAAGAGGAGGCTCAGGGGAAACCTTATTGCTGTCTACAACTACCTGAAAGGAGCCAGACGGGGTTGGTCTCTTCTCCCAGACACCCAGTGACAGAAACAGAGGACATAGTTTCAAGCTGTGCCAGGGCAGGTTTAGGCTGGATGTTAGGAAGAAGTTCTTCACAGAAGGAGTGATTTGGCATTGGAATGAGCTGCCCGGGGCTGCCCGGGGGAGGTGGTGGAGTCACCATCCCTGGAGATGTTTAAAAGGAGACTGAATGAGGCACTTAGTGCCATGGTTTAGATAATTAGAAGGTGTTGGGTGGTAAGTTGGACTCGATAATCTCAAAGGTCTTTTCCAACCTGGTTAATTCTGTGTAATTCTGTGATTCCACTGCATTTTATTAACCATAGCAGCAAGTATTGCTTTCTTACAATACCCAGAACAAGGCAGCTGGTGAGGAATTCAAAACTAAGAGGAGCACTCTTAACCCTCCAAGTTCACTGCAACCAAAAGTGTTTTACATTCAGAGCTCATGGGAAGGTGATATTACAATGTGGTGCCCTGCACCTTTTTTTTTTTTTTTCTTTTAAGCCATACACTCTTCTGAATCACTCTTATGTGATTCACATAGGCTGAGTGAAAAATGCAGATCTGATCTGCTAGCTACTCTCTTAGTTTTAATTTTTTTTCCTTCTGCCTTTTCCCATTTTTCTCAATTCTCTCTCTTCAGTTGCTTGACAGTGTATTTAGCTCAGTTTCCAATCTGAAATTCATGAAAGGAAAGATGTGTTAAGTACCCAAGCAAAGTATAGAGGTTGTGACACAGGAGTGAAGTATCTGAAAGATAATGAGCTGTAAAAAAAAAAAAAAATAGTTCTAATGTATAAGACTTGGAGAATCACATTTTCATACATTATAAGCAATTTGAAGGCTAGAAATGTTCTTAAAAGAAATTTCACAAAGGCAGCTTACACTTGCTCATCGATACTTTCATAATGTTCATGTCTTTCTCTTTGTCATGAGTTCCAGCAGACGATAACATTAATTAAAGCAGAAGATTTTGTTGGCAGTTCCTACGTGTATTACCTTCCTCTTTGGGCTCCAGAGTACAATTATACTAATTTCTTTGATTGTATTTCTCAAAACTATCTGTTTCTTCCTGAGGCATATTCTGATTCTTGTCAGGCACTGAAACAAGTTCTCTCACCAGTGTTTTTTTTCTTTCTTGAGCCACAGTATTGCATAAAAACAAAATGTAAATATTTATGAGTTTGAGCCATGAGAAACTCCAGCAGATTTTTTTTTTTTTTCCATCTTGAAAAGTTCCTCTTTAGCCCAGCCTGTTAACATTTACTCTTTAAATAGGTCTCTGGTCTAATAAGTAGTCTCACACTGAACTTCCTGTGCCTTAACTAAATTTCTTTTCATGAAGCTCTTTATCAAACACAGATGAGTTGTTGTGCATCGTGTTTGAGGAAGATAAAACAGTCTCTTCTCTAGGAAAGAGACTACATTTATCTTTAGTAATTTTATTCTATATTTCATCCCTCTTTCTTTTTTGTCTAAATTTGTGCTCCTTCTTGCATTCTAGCTTTGTTCTCAACTTTGCATGTTGTTAAAGTCTTTCTCAGATGCTTCTTCCCACTATCTGAAAAGTAGATAATCCAGGGAAAGGAAGAGGGAAAGAAGGCTTCACCTGCTCTTTTAAACCAGATTAGAGCCAGCTGTAAAAACAAGTCCAGGCAAAATCAAACCAGAGCAGAAAGGACTCTGATGAAAAAGTTGTGTGATTATGTGTAACTTTTGCTTAATGGGACTACAAAGTTAGTTCTTCATTTACTGCTGAAGTTCTTCATTTAGTGCTGAAAGCACAACTGAAAGAACTTGGCAAGACAGAGGGACAGAGTGTCCTTTCAGCAAGTTTGCTGATGACACCAAACTGGGAGGATTGGCTGAAGTGCCTAAAGGCTGTGGTGCCATTCGGAGAGATCTGGGCAGCCTGGAGTGCTAGGGGGAGAGGAACCTAATGAAATTCAACGAGAACAAGTGTAAGAGTCCTGTACCTGGGCAAGAACAGCTCTCTGCACCAGTACCAGGTTAGGGACTGACCTGCTGGAAAGCAGCTCCACGAAGAAGGACCTTGGAGTCCTATTGGACAGTAAATTGACCATGGGACAGCAATGTGCTCTTGTGGTCAAGAGGGCCCATGGTCTTCTGGGTTGCACTAAGAAGAGAGTGTCCACCTGGTTAAGGGAGGTTCTCCTGCTCCTCTACTCTGTCCTGGTGAGGCCTCATCTGAAGTGTTGTGTCCACTTCTGGGCTCTCCAGTTCAAGAGAGGCAGGGAAGTACTGGAGAGAGTCAAAGGGAGGGCTAGGAGGATGGAATACCTGTCTTATGAGGGACGGCTGAGAGACCTGGGATGTTTTAGACTGGAGAAGTGAAGACTGAGAGGAGATCTGATAAAACCTTTTGGGTGAGTGTCAAGAAGGGGCCAGTCTCATTTCACTGGTGCCCTGTAACAGGCCAAGGGGCAATGGACGCAAACTGGAACACAGGAACTTCCACCCCAACAGGAGGAAAAGCTTTCCTGTGATGGTGCTGAAGCCCTGGATCAGGCTTTGATAGCCAGCCGAAGAAGAACCATGCTTGATGCTGCTCTGTGTTAGAGGTATGCTAAAGATTATTAGGGTGGAGAAATGGACATGGTTTAATCCAGTAACTAATCTTAGTGTATGCAGCAGTCCACACTTCTTAGTGGAGATGCATTTGTTCTTATCTCATTGGGCATTAAATAGAGACAGACTTTCATATCCATTCATAGCCCTTGGATGTTTGAGGAGGATGAGGTGAGGTGCTGCCAGCCAGCTGCCAGGCCAGGAGAGTTCACACCTTCCTGGCTGGTAGGGCTGCCTAGATTGTAGGTCGAAGGTGATAATATTGCCTGTTTGGCTTGTGTTCTTTAAAACACATCTCCTCAGGGGCCGTCAAGGGACTGCATATCTATAGTGGACTCTCGAGGACCCATCTGAAATCTAAGCACTACTGCAAAACACAACACAAGGGAATAGGAGGAGTGTTACTGTCTCTGCAGTCTTCATCCTTAGTTAAGTGAGTCTCTGCAGTGGTGATCATGAGCTTACCCTACAGGAGAGTTCTATACAGTTCCCATTACCAATAGTGAATACTGATAATTAAATAACCACTACCTCTGCCTACAGTGGAACCTGGCATGCAAAGCTAAAAGCAGAGGGAGTCTCAGATTTAGTTTCTGTCTCTATCTCTCATACTCACCATGCAGCTCAGCAGCTGTTTAAAATGAAAAACAATAGCCAGACCATCTTAATGACAGACAAAACACCAAACTTCATAGGATTCAAAATCCTTGGTAGCACAGAGACCATCCTCAGGATGCTGTTGTGTGGCAGAGATGACCACATCTTTCCACTTTGATCACTGGAGTCTTTTTCATCTCCATTTTTTCACCCCGTGCCATTCCCAAAGATTCAAAATGAAAAGAGATACGTATTTGTAAGTGACAACATCAATTTTCTTTCCACTGATAAATAAATTGGCCTTTCTTTGTAGCAAGAATAAAATTGCTCTGCTATTTGTATGTTATTGGCCTGTCTTCTGCAAAATGTTATACCATTCAAAGCTCTGGCAATCTGCTGCAAATACAGTTGTAGCACAGTGTATTTTACAAACAGCGTGTCATGACAGAAATAAACTCAGCCCTAGCATTAGAGAGAGAAGTCATTTGGTGCTGATTATCCATTTACATCTGTGCAAGCTGCTGAGGAAATGTGATGGGAGAGGTTGTGTCCTGTGTTAACACAGCCACTTTAAAAACCAAGCCCCCTGCCCCACACAAACAGGAGGGCGAGTAACAACAGAAAGCTCTCTGGTTTGAGATAAAGAGTTTTAAAGAGATCACATGCTATATATACTGTATATTTGGGGAGCTCAAACGAGAGCCATGATTTGGCATCCACAGCCAAGCCTGGGCTAAGAGCCCCACATCATCTCTGCAAAACAAAGCAAGGTGTGGGACCTCTGGAGATCCGTGTTGACCAAGCTGGGTGGACCACTGTCACTAAGAGGAGTATGGAGAAGATACTGCTGGTTAGAGTCCCAAGTGGTGCATTTGTTTTCCAGACTCTAATAAACCTCATCTGCAGACAGAAACCGAAGTCACTGCCAGAATCCCAAGTGTCCTGCTACTAAACTGAGAGTGGTTTAGTGAACCACACACTTGCCTGTGACTTTGGGCAGAAAAGAGGTCTGCAAGAACTGGAGCTCAGAGCTCCTGCCTCTGCCAGTGTGAAGTCAGTGTGGGAGTCCAAGCACAAAACACCAGGTGCAGCTGACACTGTGCCTCAGCTGTGCCAGGGAAGGATCAAGTTGGATATTAGGAACTATTTCTTCACAGAAAAGGTTATCAAGCATTGGAACAGGCTGCCCAGGGAAGTGGTGGAGTCATCATCCCTAGAGGTATTAAAACTCTCCAGGTGGTGCTCAGGGATGTGGTTTAATGGCAGTGACTTAGGTGGGATTGTGAGCTCTATGTGAGCAGTTGAACTTGATGATCTCAAGAGTCTCTTTCAACCTCAAGAGTTATATGGTTCTGTGGTCCTATAGCTGTCACAGCCCATTCATTTTTAAGCACTTCTTTCTTTAGTGTAGTTTATTAGAAGTAGGTGATTAACTCCAGATGGTGTTAAATATTTCAAATGTCCTTTAATGTCCATTTAGTCCTTTCAAAGGGAAGTGCTGTTTCCTAATGCACCATTTTCCAAGTTCCACTGCAACTTAAAATATTGTCAGTAGCACAACAATAAAAGCTAGAAAAAGTACAGAGAAGGACAGCTGAATGATCTGAGGTATGCAAAAGTGTACAAGCCAGGAGAGAATAAACAGGCTACAACTCCTTAGTAGCAATAAGGTCAGTAAGATGGGGAAAGTTTGTTTGGTAATCCTTGTACAGCAGTGTTATGAGACTGTCCATGAAACTGCTGGCTGGCAGGCTTGAAATGAAAATAATGAAGTATTACTTCATATGGTTTGTGATTCAGTTGCAAAACGTTGTTGCTGGCCAGCAAAGACCCATCATTCAAATGGCTTCAAGAGGAAATTAGCCTATTCAGGGGAAAAAAATGGTCTACCAGGGGCTTTTAGTACACACAGGTGTTCACACACAGACAGGTTCAGGAGCCACAGAGCTGGTGTTTTGTTGGAGGTATTGTTGGTTGTGTTTCTGGTTCTGACTCTGTCCCCTAAAGCACTTTGCCACCGACTGCTGCCAGAGGGAATCTGGTCTGATCCAGTGCAGCTATTACCATGTAAGAAGTCCTTAGCTGAAGTCAACAAGGTGACATTAAGAGCTACATGTCCCTGTACAAATAAGCAGTCTGCATGACATGTGCAGAACAGGGCTTGATGTTGCAAGAATATGAAAACTGAAGATAAAATAATGAACCTGCCCCAAACTATGTATCAGCAAAAGAAGGAACCAAGGGCCTTCCGTGGTCTCAGCTTTGTGATTCGCATGGTGGCAAATAGCTCTCTGCTCTTATGAAACCCCACCTGGAGCACTGCATCCAACTCTGGAGCCTCCAATACAAGAAGGACATGGATCTGTCAGAGGGGGTTCAGAGGATGGCCACAAAGATGATCAGAGGGCTGCAACACCTCTCCCATGAGGACAGGCTAAGGGATTTTTGTCTGTTCAGCCTGGAAAAGAGAAGGCTCTGAGGAGACCTTACAACGACATTCCAGTACCTAAAGAGGGCTATAGAGGGCTGTGCTTAAGGACCTGTAGTGACAGAACAAGGACCAATGGTTTTGAATTAGAGCATAGCAAATGTAGATTGAACATTGGAAGAAGTTCTTTACTGTGAGGATGGTGAGACACTGGAACAGGTTGCCCAGGGAAGTGTGCAATAAGAACAGGCTGGTCTAGTGAGAGGTGTCCCTGCCCATGGCAGAGGGTTTGGAACTGTATGATCTTTGAGCTCCCTTCCAACTCCAGCCATTCTATGGTTGTGTTATTCTAGGAATAAGGTTGCTAGAGGGTTTCCAGAACCTTGGTGACCTCCTTAATTTGTGCAATCCAGCATCCTCATGTAAGAAAGGCATGATGGCTTGGTGGGAAATGTCCTGAGTAAAGCCTTTAAGAATTCTCCTCCCTGCATGAGGTATTTTCATCATTATTATGTAATTAATATTGTCATGGTTCTCTTGAGCATCATAATAAGAACGCAGGGAAGACTTCTCCATATAAAAGGAATGAATGTGAATTTTCTTCTGCTGAGTATGTGTGAGGGCTGTAAGGTAGCAGATTGGGATCTGATATTTCTAGTTTGACAAATTGTGTGGTGTTATCACTCACAGAGCTGGACCAAATGACCACTACAACAAGAAAATCTACTTTATACTAATTACAAATCACAGAGAATTTAAAAAAAAAAAGTGCCTTTTAGTGCAGAACTAGGAATATATTTGGCATTTGTAACATGGACATGGCCTGAGTTTTATATTGTGGAGGAGAGGGAGAAATCTGACAAGCTCCCAGAGCAGCTGCAGACAATGCTATTTTGTGGCTGATTATCCATCCATAATTCAGGAGAGTGAAACCTGCCTTCCTCTTACAGTTTTGTACAATCCATTCGTTTCTCAGCTACTTAGGTTTTCAGCAGTATTTTAAGTGGGAGAAATAACGCCAGGAGGCAATATCTCTGCAATTTTACCCAGGTGTATGTTTGGTGGCATCACTAGCTGATCCAGAGTACCTGAGTATCTGTGAGAGCTCCAGTCTGAGAGCTGGAAGTGAGGTTCAGCTGGCTCCACAGCTCGCTGATGAGATACAGTTAATTTCTGTTGTTGAAGCCTCTCTTGCATGCAGGAAAAACAATCTCCACTTATTGTGCTGTAGGGAAAGTGCCAGCTGTAGGGAAAATACACAGGAAAGCCCATGTAGCCTTGTGGTCTTGAGGTTCGCGTCACCCTGAGACTACTGCAGTCTGTGGGTGTAAATCAGTGGTCTCAATGCATTTTTTTGAAGTGGCAGACCCCTGGGCTATGTGATCACAGAATCATAGAATGGTAAGAATTGGAACTGCCCTCTGGAGATTTTCTGGTCCAGCCCCCCTGCTAGAGTAGGATCAACTAGAGCAGGTCACACAGGAACACATTCAGGTGTGCTCTTGCTAGGGCAGAACAGAGGGACAGAAGAACATCTGTTGACCTGCTGGACATACTCTTCTTAACACACCTCAGCAGACCATTTGCCATCTTGATCACAAGGGCACATTGCTGCCCCATGGTCAACTTATTGTCTAATAGGGCTCCAAGGAGCTGCTTTCCAGCAGGTCAGTCCCTAACCTGGTACTGGTGTAGAGGGCTGTTCTTGCCCAGGTGCAGGACTCTGCATCTTGTCCTTGTTGAATATTATTAGGTTCCTCTCCCCCTAGCATTCCAGGCTGCCCAGATCTCTCTGAATGGCACCACAGCCTTTAGGCACTTCAGCCAATCCTCCCAGTTTGGTGTCATCAGCAAACTTGCTGAAGGTATGTTCTATCCCTTCATCCAGATCACTGATGAAGATGCTGAACAGAACTGGCCCAGTACTGACCCCTGGGGAACAGCACTAGCTGCAGGCCTCCTACCCCATGATTTGTAAATCTGGGGATAAGGGTACACACAGCCCGAGCTACTTGTCCTGGTGTAGCTGGTAACTAGACTAGAAATAGACACAATCAGGATGACCTGCAGCTGCTTTTACTTTACCACTACAGAAAAAGGTTTCTAATGATCCCTAATTCCTGCTGATTCAGCAAGTGATTTTTATACCATTTTGGTGGGTTTTTTTTTCAGAATAAATGACAGCATTTTTCCAACTAGTTGGCCTCATTCTCCCTTCTGGCCTTGAATGTCTATGAATTTGAAAAATATAAGCCAGAGAAGCTTGTGCCAGGAAAAACTTTGTATCTTTCACTAATTAATACTTTTCAAGCTTAAAACCCCCATGGACCTGTAACTATGAGCCCTTCTTCCCCATATCTGGGAGGCTGTGGAAATTCAGGATTAATAAGCAGCTACTTATAGTATGTGATGGAGGAAAATTCATACATATTCTTCTCTTCAGCAGGGAAAAAATAGACAGCAATATGAAAAAGAGCCTCTTGCGTTGTTTCACTTAAGATTTACCTCTCACAAGGTTTTGAGACTGCTCCAACCTTCTTTTGATATACAGGAGGCACAGTTCCATGGACTGTGGAGTCAGTTGTTCAGCTTTACACCATTAACAGAAATGCTGCTATTCCAGACGTGCAATCTTCTCTGTGCAAATAATTTCTTGACTTTATGCTCCTGCATATTCTAGGAAGAGGCCAGCACCTAAAAATCACTGATGCAAAAATTTGCAAGCTGTTAATAGCTCTTTCGAGGACATGATAATCATCACTCTGCCATAGTGAGACCACATCTGAAGTACTGTGTCTGCTTCTGGGCTCCCCAGTTAAAGAGGGACAGGGAATTACAGGAGAGAGTTGAATGGAGGGCTACAAGGTTGATGAAGGGACTGGAACATGTCTGATGAGGAAATGCTGAGAGACTTGAGGCTTGTTATCCTGGAGAAGAAAAGGCTAAAAGGATATCTGATCAATGTTTACAGATGCCTGAAGGGCAGGTGTCAAGAAGAAGGGGTCATTGGTGCCCTGAGATAAGACAAGGGGCAATGGACACAAACTGGAACACAGGAAGCTCCACCTCAACATGAGGAAAAACTGGTTTCCTGTGAGGGTGCTGGAGCCCTGGAGCAGGCTGCCCAGAGCAGTTGCGGAGTCTCCTTCTCTGGAGACTTTCAAAACCCACCTGGATGTATTCCTGCATGACACACTCTATGTGATCTTGCTCCGGCTGGGGGGGTGGTGGTGGTGAGAGGTGGGGTGGGGAAGTTGGACTGCAGAGGTCCCCTCTAACCCCTACCATTCTATGATTCTGTGACACCACAGCTTTCAACAAAGTATCGTTAACGGGGAGAGAAGGAGGAGGTTTGTAATTGTTCTGTGTGTTTAAGTATTCTTTCAATATGAAATGGGTGAAACACTTCACCTGATGGTCATATGCAATTTTACACTGTTATGAAATAATTAGCAGAACACACCTTTCAATAGCTGTCCTGGTTTTGCTGGGGCGATCTCCCAGGCCAGCCATGAGCTGCAGGCCATTTGCAGCACTGAGTCAGCCAGAACAGCTGAATGGAATTAGCAGCAGGTGTGCCCCAAACCACAAGCATCACAACTAATATAATAAAGGGGGAATTTTGTTGAAAGGAAGAGGGCCTCTGGCTTGAACAGGCTGTTCAGGTTCCTTCTCACTGTGTGTGTGTCTTGCTTGTGAGGACTGATCCTAGATATTGTGGCTGCTGTACTTTTGCTGGGTTGAGTGTCACTTTAGATCTCCTTTATTGACCTTGGTGTTCATTTGGGTTGTTCTATTAAATCCTTTTTAATTTCTACCCCTGGGTCATTTCTCCTTTTCCCGATTCCCTTTTCTCTGCAGGGGAGGAGTTGCTGGGTGGTAGAGCAATTGCTGAAGTTTAGACCCAGATGTGGGGTAAATGTGGACAATGTCTTACAATGTCTTAGTGGGTAGGTGCTTCATATTGATGTAGTGTTTTTGATGGCTCTGAGGAGGCTGTGGAAGTGGTCTCTATTAGTCAGAATTTCTAAGCCAATTTCTTTGTGTTGTGCATCTATTCTTGCTGTTTACAAGGCAATGTAACAGTTGAGCAAGGAGCAGGGCAGATTGAGATTGGACACTAAGAGGAACTTCTTTACTATAAAGCTGGTGAAATACTGGATCAGATTGCCAAATGAGGTAGCAGAGGCTTCATCCCTGGAGACATTCAGTGCCAGGCTTACTGCAGCTCTGAGCAAGTTCTTCACTGAGAGAGTCATTCCCTACTGGAATGGGCTGCCCAGGGAGGTGGTGGAGTCACCATCCCTGGAGGTGTTCAATGTGGGTTTGGACGTGGCACTTGGTGCCGTGGTCTAGTCTTGAGGTCTGCAGTAACGGGTTGGACTTGATGGTCTTTGAGGTCTCTTCCAACCATGGTGTTACTGTGAAGTTGGGCATGTCCCTGCTTACCACAGGAGGTTTGGGTTGGATAACCTCTAAAGGTTCCTTACAACCCAATGCATTATTTGATTTGTATTACATGCATTTCCAGTGGAAATAAATAGTCTTCATTCCCTCCAACTAAATGCAAACAGTATTTTATATTAGATATGATTACTCTCTTTTAAATTGTTACTCTTGTCCATTCTACTAGTGTTGCTAATTATCCTTGAACATGTCTCACATTACCAAGAGGTCACTAAAATGAAGAGCAGTATAACTCAACAGCCAGAGCTAGGGCCAACACCAGAAGGGAGGAGCCTGCCAAATGTGGCTTCTCAGTCCAAAGTATTGCCACTTATCCCCTATGTATCCCTAAGGCTGTGCCTAGCCCCTGGCAAGTGAGGTATCTAATCCTGCATCTCAGTGCCTGCCGCTGCAGCATACACCCAGTCACAGAACGATAGGGCTTGGAAGGCACCTTTGGATGTCATTTAGCCTGTGGATCTTCTAGTTTCCAAATAACTGCTTTTGTACTATTTGTTTTTTGCATTGGCAAACATGAACTATGAATATCTATTGCTTTTCATGGATTTCCAGCCCTGAGCTGTGCTGACTGCCAAGTGCTTTGATATCCCAAACCAAGTTCTGCTTCTCCTGAGCCCTGTATCCCTAGGTATAGTTAACTGCTAGTAAATGCTAAGCTGTGGCAAGTCTGGGTAGAAAACCTTTGCAGGCTTACATAAGATGCGAGACATCTGGATAGAACTTTTTCTAATTGGAAATAGTTGTAACCACTGTCATATCAAAATGTTGTCAGCTGTTGGTTATGGACTGCATTAGCTCTGCTATGCCATGAACTTAGTCCTTTTCACCACACAAAATCTCTTGAAACTGCAAAGGAACAAACATTTCTCATGAGGTCTGGAAGACTTCTGCTTTTAATATGAATATATTTGGTTTTGCTCTGACTGAATCTGCCAACACCCATTAGCATCACCATTAACAGGCCATGATGGGATTTGAACTAATTGTTATAACTTACCAAATGGTTCAGAGCACAAAAACTTTCAGGAGCAGCTGACTGGTGAACGTGTACTCAGGGACTGCAGGAGCTCATCTAGCCAACTTTGCTGTCACTAGAGGAGGAAGACACTTTTCAAGAGGAAGGCAGTTTAACTTGTGTTCTAATTAGTAAGAAGGGAACAATTTGGTGTGCAATAAATCAAGGAGCAGCCTGAGGTGTCTTATACCTTCTCAATAAGTAGGAGAGGAAGGTATGAGGGAGGACAGTCACCCAGGCATCAGCCCAGCACTCAGAATTGCTTTAATTACTAAGAATGAGGAAAGCAGTGATACAAAGTCAGAGCATGTCACATTTACCCTGCTTTTTGCATTTCCCTTTCTGGCTGCTACTTCACACCAAGTTCTGCCTTTCTGCTTTGAACATAGATGTGCACAGGTACATGGATGATTTGAAGTTCATATACTTGCATGAGGGGTTTTAATTATGTCTGCACACAAACTGACCGCTCCCTTACCAGCGTTGTCTGTCTCTGCTGCTGTAGGATCATTGTGACGCCAGTTGTGGTGTGCAATGCTAATGTGGTGTTTTAACAACAGCCAGGAGCCCTCCATATGCTTCACCTGATTCCGTTCATATTCTTTATTCTGGGTGAGTTGGCTCTTGAGACAAGAGGGTATGGTAGAGTTGCTGGACTAGACAGCCATCCACCTGGGCACAGGGCTGTTGGAGGAGCTTCTGAAGTTGGTGCATCTGCAGGTAGATTTGGGGATTGGAGTGCCTCTGCTGTGAGGACAGGCCGAGGGAGTTGGGTTTATTCAGCATGGAGAAGAGGAGGCTCTGGGGACACCTGACAAAGACCTTCCAATACCTGAAAAGGGCCTACAAGCAGGCTGGAGAAAAACTCTTTACAAAGGCTGGTGGTAGTAGGACAAGGGGGAGTGGCCTCAAACTATAGAAGAGTAGATTTAGATTGGATGTTAGGAGCAAGTTCTGTGCCATAAGGGTGGTGGAACACCGTAACAAGTCATCCAGGGAGGTAGCTGAGGCCCCACCCCTGGAGATACTCAAGAAGAGGTTTTACAGGGCTCTGAGCAACCTGGTCTAGTTGAGGGTGACCCTGCTGAGCACAGAGGTGGAGGGGGGGTTGGACTAGATGACCTTTGGAGGTCCCTTCCAGCCCAGTCCATTCTCTGATTATTGAAAAATCCCAAGTCCAGGTCAGGACACCTTGTTGAACACCAGGTTGGGAACCTGCCAATTATCTATCTGGTTCTCTGAAGCTGCCATTCATTTGTTTTTCAGTTCCAAATCAATTGTGGCCAGCTCCGACTTCTATTTTTTTAATCCCCTTTCAATTCTGTGAAGACCTGGAAAACATATTCCTGAGTTTTGAGTTAAGTGAGACTGGTCTTGTATTGAGAGCATATTGGGAGTGCTTGTTGATACTTGCATTGAGGACCTGCTGAAATTAGGAGTAGGGAGTAGCAAGGGGGAACAGTAGCTTGCATGAGCTAAGACAAGTAAGGATCAGCCTCCAATTCCACCTTGGGTGATAGGATTCAGATGAAAGCCAAAGGAGGCAATGTCCTGAAAGCTCTCTGGAGGGAGGAGCCAACAGCCTCGAGCTCACAGTAGAGCACCAAGAAGTAGGTAAGGAGGCTCACACAAGTCAATAATAGGTGATTGAGACTACATCTGGAGTATTTTATGCAATTCTGGGCTCCCCAGGTCAAGAGATACAGGGAACTACTGGAGAGAAGGGGTCAGTCTCGTTTCAGTGGTGCCCAGTGATAGGATGAGGAGTGATTGACACAACTTGGAACAAAGGACATGAGGAAAGCTTTTTTATTGTTGAGGGTGCCTGAGCAGTGGACCGTGCTGTCCAGAGACATTGTGGAGACTCCATCTCTAGAGACTTGCCAAGCCCACCTGGTCATGATCTTGTGTGGCCTGCCCTAGGTGATCCTGCATTGGCAGGCAGATTAGATTAGATGATCTCCAGAGGGCTTTTCCAACCCCAGAGGTCTCTTCTACCATTCTATGATTCTTCTGGCAAAAGAGGAAGAAGCTTTATTACTACCAATTAGGAAGGCAGTGGGGAGAAAGGTGTAATGTGAAATTTTCCCTGGTTAAAAAATAATTCTGAGATGGACTTCAAATCCATCCTTGTATATCATGTGCAAAAGTCATGTGGTGTAACTAGCATTGGACTTTTCCAGGAGAGAGGCTAGGCTATGCTGCTGCAGCAGTCTGCTGCATAGGTGTAGAAGGAGAAAAATCTAGTATTCTAAATTTCACTCATCCGAAGCAGTTCCTTATTTGGAGTTACCTGGCCATGACATTAGCTCAGAAAACCTGACTACCTGAAACAAGAGCTGTGAAGAGGATGTAAAAACACAAATAAGCAGAGAAAGGAGAAAATCATTGGTTTCACACCCCATTTAAAAAGAGGGAGCAGGGGTTTGTGTCAGCAGTGGGATTAGCTCATGCAGAGAGTAAATGAAGTTTTGCTGCTGAGGAAATCTGCTCCGAAGTCAGGTTGTGCAGCATGTAAGCGTGGACAGTCTCCTGCATGTCAGAGGTCTTGCTTGGGCAGTGATGTGGGGTTATGCAGAAAGAAATAGAGAATCCTTTGTAATTCAAGGTGACTTCACTTTCATTGTGATGCTGCAGTAAGATCTCAAGCCAGGCAGGCTGATCTTCAAATGAATTGCCAATGCCCTTAGATTGGTGCAGGAGACCCAGCCCTGCAGGCTTTATCTGCATTGGTAAGCTATACTCAGGCAGAGCCAGGCTTAGAGGGACAGCAGCAGCCAGACCTCCGTAGGGCTGGGGTCCTCCTAAAGCGAGGGTGGAAAACTAGGGACAAAGTTTTTGGGGCTACAGTTCTACCATGGATCCCCTTTGTATCTCTGCTTCAAATCATATGAGGACTAAAACATTTGTTTCGCTGCATGAGCACAAGCTAATTCATCTATTAAACAAGTAAGGGTGAAAGGGAGCTCTTTGAGGCTGTTTTTTTGAAGTGTCAAAGGAGAAAAGGGAAAGGAAAAAAAAAACCAAACAAAAAGTCCACCTCATTTAAGAGAGTGGTTAAATGTGGGATACAGAATTGCTCTTTTATTAGGTGGTTTGTTATTTTTTTTAATTAGCTTATAGACAAGAGTTTTTGTTGATTATGTTTGGTGTGTGTTTTGAGATGAGAGAAGCTTCTATTTTTGAGAGTCTTTGTTTGCCAAGGTTTAGAGCAGCATAGACAAATCCATTTCTCTTCACCTCACCGGGATTTATAGCTGCAGTCAGTTTTGCTGGAGAATAGCCAACAAAGCCTTCAGCACGTGTGCAGTCACCAGGAATTGATACTGAGGAGAGGCTGCATGTTTCCCATGGGATCTTCTTGCAGATTGCATTGTAAATGTAGCAGCCAAAACACAAAATCTTGGAAATAAACCCTTATTGAAAGGTAGTGCTGATTAGAGGAGTGGAAACTGATCAGACTGGCTTATAATGTACCAATGTTTTCCATGAGCTTAGATGCTAAAGGCATCTGTGTGGCACTTCTGAATTGCAGGCATATTGTGCCCTGAGCTGTGCTGAAGCTGAGGGAGCCGTAGGTACCTGATGGGGGAGCTGATCCATGGCTGTTAGCTGTGAATCATACCTGTAAGCCACTTCAGCCCTTCCACACCACCAATCTACCTGAAGTACAGGATATATATATTCATCAAGGACCTAGATGAAGGAACAGAGTGTACTATCAGCAAGTTTGCTGATGGCACAAAATTGTGAGGGGTGGCTGGTGGAGGATATTCTGCCATCCATTGTGACCTCCAGAGACTGGAGAGCTGGGCAGAGTAACCTTATGAAGTTCAACAATGGCAAGTGTAAGGTTCTCCACCTCAGGTGGACTAGCCTCATGTATTAGTACAAGCTGGGGGCTGACCTGCTGGAAAGCAGCTCTATGGAAAAAGACCTGGGAGTCCTGATGCAGAACAGGATGACCATGAGCCAGCAATGTGCTCTTGTGGGTAAGAAGGCCAAGAGTATCCTGGGATGCATCAAAAACGAGTGTGGTGAGCAGGTCAAGAGAGGTTCTCCTGCCCTTCTACTCTGCCCTGGTAAAACCTCATCTGGAGTATTGTTACCAGTTCTGGGCTTCCCAATTCAAGAGGGAAAGTGAACTGCTTGAGAGGGTACAGCAAAGGGCTGCAAAGATGATTAGGGGACTAGAACATATCTGTTATGATGAACGGCTGAGGGACTTGAGGCTTTTTAGCTTGGAACAGAGAAGAATGAGGAGAGATCATATCAATACTTGCAAATGCTTCAGAAGTGGGTGTTAGAAGGGTGAGGCCATTCTATTTTCAGTGGTGCCCAATGACAGGACAAGAGGTAATGGGCACAGTGTGGGAAGTGGCACAATGTGGGAAGTTCCATCTAAACATGAGGAGGAACTTCCTTAAGTTGAGGGTGGTGGAGCACTGGAACAGGCTGCCCAAAGTGGTGCTGGAATCTCCACCTCTGGAGTCATTCAAAACCTGCCTGGATGCAATCCTATGCAGCCTGGTGTAAGTGAATGTAGTCTGGCTGGGGAGTTGGACTAGGTGATCTCTGGAAGTCCCTTACAGCCTCTATCATTCAGTGATTAGCTCCAAAGGGAAGAGAAGGAAAAACAGTACCCTTGGAAAAAAAACCCAAGTTGGTAGACTGCAGCTCTTGGTGTTAAGTTCTCAAAGCAAAGTAGATGCAACAAACAAAAGTTATTCCTCTGTCACCATTGAATGTACATGTTGGTTGGTTTCCTAATGTGCCATTGTCAATTGCCAGGAGAATCTCTTCTAATTTTTATTTTAGTGATGTGCATAAATTGGATGTTCCAAATGAATAGTTTAGGCCTTGTCTTGCATGAATCTTTTCTTTAGTAATTTCTTGTTGAGCACTTGGATGCTATAAAAGTGGTCTAGAAGTGTATGCTCACCTAAGACAGCTGATAGTCTAGGTGGTTTCTCTGACCTGGATGCTGTAGGTGGCACTAGTGTTGTAGTTGACTTTGAATTCAAGCTGTGCTTATCCCTTAGCTGAAGTGACAGCTTTTTGATCAAGGTAGAGGAGCTTGCAGTCATCTGTAGGGGTGTGAAATAATGGAGTCAATCTATTTGTTTTAACTTCATGAATACTGCTTCTTGCTTCTTCATGCTGCTACCAGAATGGCCTCAAAAAGTTCTTCCTTAAGCTATCAGAAGCTGTGGTTGTCTTGCATCCATGTGAAATGCAAAGCCATAGGTGTGGGAGCCTTCATTTGCTCATTGCTCTGGGGAGACCTAACAGCAGCCTTCCAGTACCCTGTGCTGTGCGAGCTGCAGCAGCATTGAAGCAGAAGTGACAGTGATGATTAGTGAGCTAGTTACCTAACTCTGGATTAAATTCTGTTTTTTGTTAAACCAATGAAATGCAGTTAAAGAAAACAGCCTCCAGGTTTTATACAGAAGTAACAGAGGTGACCCCTTGTTGGAATGCCACAGACACGGGAGACAAGTATGTTTCAGACAATGTCTTAATGAAAAGATCTATCATCTGTATAATTAAATAGATACTATTGTAGCTACATAGCTTATGGAAGGAAAGAACATTTTGTTTGTGGTTTACTGATGGGTCAGAAGTGCAAACATGATGCCAACATCCTCAGCAGCAGTTGGAAGAAGAGCAATATCTTTGTCCTAACAAAACCAGCAGTGAAGCAGCATGGTCAATGGGGATGGAAACTTAACTCCTATTTTCACTTCTAATGCTGCAATAACATTCAGTGGTACCAAATGTTATCATGACTGTTGCTGTCTTCAGCTATGGTTGTGGCACAGACACTTTTCTGAGTGCAGAGTACTGTGCTCAACTCAGAGGCTGAGCGTGGGGCAGAGTCTTGTGCTGGCTTGCCTGGTCTTGGATTGGGTCTTTGGGGCAGACACAGTTTGGCACATACAAGGCCACAAGACTAAATTCATTTTCACTTCAACAGTAAAAAAACAGCACACCTCAGTCTTTCAACTGTGTTGAAAGTAGTGCTGGAAGCCAAATTTAGGATGGCTCGGGATTCCTTTAAGTAAAATTTGGCTCAAGTCCTAGCATTACACTGCCCTGCCAAAATTAATTGTTTAATAGTGTCTCTCTTCTAGATACAAGCAGGTGTCTGCTTATCAAGCAGAGGGGGGAAAAAAGTGATAGGCAAGTAGTTTCTGGCAAATTATGTCTATGTCTTATGGGTGAAGCTGTGCTGCACACCTAGTCCAGTCCCTCTCATCTTGGGAGGAAACTGAGGCAAATGCAGCCTGGAAGTGGAAGGTAATAGAGCAGCAGGTGGGAGCATGCAGCTTGTTTGTTCTCAGAGAACCTGGGAGCATGCAGACCTCATGCATCTGTGGGCTTAAGGTTGCAACAGACATTCCATGTATTGTGTAAAATATGGGGTCCCAAAAGTAACAGGCTCACACTTTTATAATGTTTCCTAGTTCTGATGTTGGTTGGGTTTTGGTTTTGTTTGGGGTTGTTGTTTTGGGGTTTTTGGGTTGTGGGATTTGGGGGTGTTTTGGGTGTGCGTTGTTTTGTTTTCCTCCTGTATTCTATCCATTCTTGAGAACTTCTAATGAATTTCCTCTTTGGTTTGTGTTCTTTAGGAAATTTACACTCACGTGGAAAAAATACCATGTGACTTTTCTGATAGCCAAATAGAGCACCTAGAGCTCAGAGTTTGAACACTGAATATTCAGTCTGCAGAGTCACCCTGTCACCAACTGCGAACATGCACAAACTGAACCCTCAGCGCGTTTCAGGAAGGCTGACATCTGAATGGTGGCACAACGTTAACAAAAATATGGATAAAATATCCTAACAAAATCTGTTTGGTTTTTTTTTCTCCTGTGATTTCCTTGCTTGCCTCAAGGTTTAGTGTTATTCCAATGTGAAAAAATTAATGTGCAACAGTTTAAGGATATTATTCAGTTACCCTGCTGCTTTTGGATAGTCCTTATGGGAGAAACTGGAAGTAAAAAGGAGGCTCAACAATAAACAGATGCTTTATTGCTTGAGTAAAGCAGCAGTGTCAGGAAGCAGGTCCAAATTCCATCAAGCTTTTCTCTGTGAATAAGAACCAGCAAGAGTCTGGGTATTAGATAAGGATTTTTGAAAACTAATGAGTACAATTTAATCTCCCAATCCAGTGAGGATTTGGATAATGGTAATCTAAGATGATTTGTTTAGCTGGCCATTTCTGTGGGCTAGCTACTGCTGATGGATTAGCAAGGACCTGTTTGCGGAAGTGACACTTCTGTGGTATTCAGATCTGTCTTGTCTTGTTTGTATGTCAAAGGGCTGGAGCTTTTGTGAAGTGCCAGCATACTTCTGTACTCCTGGAGGGTTTCTCCGCTGAGACCATGAGTCTACACACTCTTTTGCAAGTGGACAGAAGTGCCCTGCCCTCATGGGAGGTTCAGCTAAGACTCAGTGCTTTCCCAGAATCTGCTGAGAGGTAAGGGATACCAGAGCAGCTTTGGTGTTGCACTCTGCATGATGGAGTGGATGAGCTCACCCCTCTTCTGGCACTTTTGCAAACCTATTTGCAGAATCAGAGGACTCTGGGCATACTCTTCATCTGCTTGCAAGCAGATTCACCAGAGCATGTTCAGAGAAGATTTAAGATAATGAAGAAAAGTGAAAACGTATCACACAAGGAAAAATGATGTGATTTGCTTAGCAAAGCAGAACAGGGATGAGAGAAGACTCATGCTGAGCAGTTAAGGAAACCGGGGCTGTTTAGTCTGGTGAAAAGGAGGCTGAGGGGAGACCTCATTGCTCTCTCCATTTCACTGAGAGGAGGTTGGAGTGAGGTTGGTGTTGGTCTCTTCTCACAAGTCACAACTGACAGGACAAGAGGAAATGGAATTGTTACACCAGAGGAGGTTTAGTTTGGACATTAGGGGAAAATTTTCTATTGAAAGGGTTCTCAAAGACAGAGAAGTGGTTGAATCACCATCCCTGGATGTATTTAAAAGCCATTTAGAGATGGTGCTCAAAGATATGGTGTAGTAGTGGCCCCACTACTGTTAGAAAATGGTTGGACTTGAT
>VWYK01038337.1:0-16817 GCA_013399775.1 Semnornis frantzii | reverse complement strand
AAAAAAGGTCTTCCATGTACTCTAGAACTACCTTCCTTTGATTTAAAATCATTACCTTGTTCTGTCATGACAGGTCCTGTTAAAAAGATTATCTCCATCCTGCTAATAGACCCTCTCTAAGTATTGAAAGGCTCCAATAAGGTCTCCCCAAAACCTTTTCTCCAGGCTGACCAAACCAAACACTCTCCATCTGTNTTTTTTTCACTAAAATGAACACTGTATTAAACACCTGGTGCAGCATTTGACTAAAAGCATTTTGCCTTATTCAGTGAACACCACTTACAGGTCAGGGCCTGGAAGCAAAGACTTCCTTCAGCATCATATAGGAAAGGAAGTGGAAAAAAGAAACCAAATAATCATAGCAGAGATGGACACAGCCCTCCAGCTGTAATCTCACAAGAGCTTGAGCAGGGAAGGAGAATCACTTCCTTTGACCTCCTGGCAATGCTTCTTCTGATGCAGCTGAGAGTATGATTTACTTTGAGAGCTGCAAGCACACACTACTGACTCATGTCCAGCTTTTTATCTACCATTATCCCCGAGTCCTTCTCGGCAAGGCAGGTCTCAATCTCTTTACATCTCCCAGAGAGAGAAGCAATGTTGTTATTCACAACGGAGAAGTGAACGTGTAAAGGCCGAACTCCGGAAGGCCCCCTTTTCCGCAGCCACCTCGGAAAGGTTTAGACCACGAAGCCGATGGACACAGTGAACTAGCAAGCTGCACCTTGCGCCAGAAAAACGCGCGGTCCCCTCAGCCACAGGACAATGAGCGGTTCCGTGCTACTCCGCCACTACAACTCCCGTCAGCCCACGGTGCAGGGCTCCTAGCATCGGCCTGCCCCTGCCGGATCCGCGGGAACGACCTTTCGTTAAATTTCGCCAACGAGGCTGCCCCAAAACCGGAAAAGGGGGAAAGCGTAGGGCCTGCTGCCTGCCCTTCGCGGCTGAAGGAGCTGGTGGGACGGTGCCTCTCTCGTTGGGAGGCGCCGCGGCGGGCAGCCCGGGCTGCCAGTGGCCCTTCCTCAGACGGCGGCGGGGCCATCGCGTCTCCCGCTCTCCAAGATGGCCGCGCCGCTGGCGGTAAATTCGGGTAAGAAGAACGTGAGTGCTGGGTGGTGGTTCTGTCGCCGGCCGCCCTCCCAGGCAGTCCGGGTGTAGTGGCCCCGCGCCTCCCCTCAAAGCCGGTGGAGCCGGGGACGGCAGCCCTGGGAAGGCTGGGCAGGAGGAGTCGGCGCGGCCCGAGAGGGCGGCGGGCAGGGCTGCGGGGACGCCAGGCTGTGGCGGGCGCGGTGGCGCTGGCAGGCCGTGAGCAGAGCGGCCTCTATGTGGGTCTCCTCCCGTCCGGTGGTATTGGGGCCACTCAGGCCGCGGAAAGGTGGCCGGCAGGGTGATGGAGCTTTGCAGTCAGCGATGCCATGCCCGGCTGATCCCGATCCTGTTCATGGAGTGCATGGAGCTGGTGAAATGTGATGGCAAAGGCCGCTTTGGCTCGAGAGGACTGTGAATACTCAGTGTGTGTGTGTGATTAAGCATCGCTTCTCTTGCATTCGTCTCTTAGTGCTGTGTACAGTAAAAGGCAAGAAAGAAATCAGTCCTGAATTTTGTGCCGTGCTGCACACGGGGATTCTGGAAATTTGAGCTGGTTTCCCTTGCGTTGTTAAGGATGAGGAACATCAGGATCATGCATAGTGTTTTCAGAGCCTGTCCACAGGAAGCAGATTTGGGTTATTAAGGAAGCACTTGCCCAGTGTAACTGGGGATTATATCTAATATAAAAGGAAATTACTAGGTAACTAGAGAATAGTATATGTCATCTGGTCTGGCATTCCTTCTTCTCTTCTTCCCTCCTAAAGCAAGGTTAACTTTTGGGTGGCTCATAGTCTGTATCTAAACTAGTTTTGAGTATGTGTAAAGGTGAAGATCCTCCTAGATGCCTGTCTGGGCCTCTGTCACAGTATATAACCACCCTTACAGTAATTTTTTAATTTTTATTTTTCACTTTTTCTTGATGGCAAATTGGAATTTTTTGTATTGCAGCTTGTGGCAGTTGCTGCTCATCTGGGGTACTTTAGTCTCTCTTTTCTGTGTATAGTGCTGTTCAGTAGTTGACGAAAACAAAGCTCCCATCCATTTTTAGTCTTTTAAAAACTGAACAAGGTCAGTTCTTTCAGCCTCTCCTCATTCATCCTATTCTCCTGTTCCCTATTTCAGTGTCTTGATCTGTCAAAACTGGACACAGCGTGAGGAGCTCTGAGATGTCTAAATAATCACTTTCCTACACCTGCTGGCTGCAACCCTGTTAATATAGCCTAACGCACAGAGTTCTTTGCTATGAGGATAAGCTGCTTGACTCTTCAGCTCCCTGTCTACCAGCACCCTTGGATGTTTCTCTGTAAAGTTGCTTTCTAGCCTATACTGTTTAAGGTGCAGAATGTTGCACTTGCTGCTGTTGAGCTTCGTTGGATTAATAAAGGCAGAATGGAGACTCTGTGAGAAGCCCTTGTGACTAGAATATGGGCATGGTCCTGCACCAAAGATGGTATATGTCATAGTGTCTAGTAAAACTACAATCTCCATTTTCATGTCAGGCAAGGAGTAAATTTTACAGAGAAGATACTTTGATCTACTCTGCCCTGGTGAGACCTCATCTTGATTACTGTGTTCAGTTTTGGGCTCCCCAGTTTAAGAGGGACAGGGATCTGCTCGAGAGAGTCAGCAGAGGGCTACAAGAATGATTAGGGGACTGGAATGAACACTACCTGATGAGGAGAGGCTGAGGGACCTGGGACTTCTTAGTCTGGAGAAGAGAAAACTGAAAGAGTATTTAATAAATGTTTATAAATATCTGAGGGCTGGGGGTCAGGGGGGACAACAGGCTCTACTCACTTGTTCCCTGTGATAGGACAAGGAGCAATGAATAAGCTGCAGCACAGGAGGTTCCACCTCAACAGAAGGCGGAACTTCTTTACTGTCACAGGGTCACAGAACACTGGAACAGGCTCCTCAGAGAGGATGTGGAGTCTCCTTCTCTGGAGCCTTTCAAGGCCTATGTGGATGCATTCCTCTGTGACCTGAGGTAGGTTATATGGTCCTGCTCTGGCATGGGGGTTGGACTTGATAATCTCTTTGGGTCCCTTCCAACCCCTAACATCTTGTGATCCTGTGATCTAGCTGAATCAATTACATCGCTGCCCCCTGACAAAAAAAGTGTTAACAAAGCAGAGACTTTTCATTTGAAATTGACTTCATTATGTGAAAAATAATAGTAAAAAATATAGTGGAAGAAGGAATTTTATCCATGAAAAATGAAACAGAAATGAAAGCAGATGTGGCACTAAAACAAAGATTTTACTTCATATTTTATTGGTTGTGGGAACAGACATAGCATGATTAAGTATAACTTGGCAAAAAGTTCAGGCATAAGCATCAACTGCTACTGTTGCCAAAAGATGCAACTGTCTCTGTCCTTCCTTGTCCCTAATAGGATGGCTAGCTTTTCTAAAACTAGTAATAATAGAGATGGCATAAGTGGGAAGAAGGCAACCAGGTTATTGAAGTCCAACCCATTTCCCATCCCAGTTGCTTATTACTTTCTCCGCAATATTCCATTTTTGTGTTAGCTTGTGCTGCCACACAGCAAACTGGGTTGTAGAACACGAGAAGGACATGGACCTGTTGGAGGGGGTGTAGAGGAGGGCTGCAAAAATGGACAGACAGTTGGAGCCCCTCTCCTATGAGCACAGGCTGAGGGAGTTGGGCTGCTCAACCTGAAGAAGAGGAGGCTCTGGGGAGACCTTAGGGCACCTTAAGAGTACATAAATGGGGCCTGTGGGAAGGCTGGGGCTGCTATGCCTGTGTGATGTGGCGATGGGACAAGGAGCAATGGTTTTAATCTAGAGTAGGGTAGTTTTATATTAGGAAGATGTTCTTTACTGTGAAGGTGGTGAGACACTGGAATGGGCTGCTGTGAAAAGTTGTGGATGCGTTATCCCTGGAAAGTGCTTTAAGGCCAGCCTGGATGAGGCTTTAACAACCTGGTCTAGTGGGAGGTCTCCCTGCCTGTAGCAGGGGTATTAGAACTATATGGTCTTTAAGGTCCCTTCTGACTCAAGCCATTCTATGATTCTGTGTCATCCTGCTGAAAATGAACTCTCTCTCTCTTTTTTTTTTTCCTCCTTAGTTTTCAGTTAGGAAAGCTAGAGCCTTAGTTTGTTTCGATGTCTTACAGTACATGCATTTTGGCTAGTGGAAAGCAATTATGTTGTAGGGACATGAGCAAACAGATGGGCCAGGATAATAGTTGAACAGCTTTTGGCAAGGGTTGTGGATTGCTGCTAGTGTTTATTGGACTTGGTGAACTTAAGGGTGAAAAGACTGTTTCAAGTGGAAGTAAGTCTTTGAACTCTGAAATTATATGGGACTGACAGTTACAGTATGGAGTGTGAAGTTACTTGTCTAGTAACAGTAGCTGTTTTAAGTGAATTCATCTAGGCAGGGACAACATTGTATGATAAAATCTCTTATGCTTAAAAGAGGACAGAGGATTTGTCCTTTCTTTAAGCCTGTCCTCTCAGATGCAGTTCTATTTGCGCTATAAATGCATCGTAAATCGTGATAGTTTTTGCTTGAGCTCATTTTGGGATGAGAAGTTTTGTTTTATGTGGCTTCTTCCTTTGTAACAGAACAAAACTAACAGTTTTATTTGGTTTGCTGCTTCCAAGACACCTTAGGTAGGGGTGACTGAAATCAGTGGTCTTGCTCTGAGACCTGCTGCTGTTTCCATGCTCACACTCTACACTTCAGCATGGTTAGCACTACCTCATTATTTGGGACATTCATGTAGCATTTTGCATTAATTTCAGGGGGTGCCTCGATCATAGGAAAAAGAGGGGCATCTTCATGTCAGAGTAGCTTCCACTTTCCTGTTGTCTTAACATAAGCAGGTTAAGGTTAAGACAAAGTTTGGATATGGTTGACTTTGGTGCACCTATTCAGGTTTAGAGCTGGTCACAAGCTATGCGAAGATAAAATATTGCCTCTGTATTTGATTTTATAGCATGGTGTCGCCTTGAACTTAGAAGTAAAAAAATCCACCAAACTTATGCCACTTTTAAGTGAAATGATGGTATTTTTTGTATATAGGCTATTCTGCAAGGCATAGTTCTATTTTATCATGTCTTCAGAAACAAAGCCAATTTCAGAGGTCTCTGCTGTTCGATACCCACTTGTTCTTTCTGTGCTTCAGGTGTTGCCCTTTCAGTTGTTTTTATAATTAGTGAAACCACTGTAACCCATGTTAATGAAATACTCTGATTTTTAAAAACAAGATTGGAAGAACTCTGGAAAATGTTGGGTTTTCTAATCTTCTTTAAGATGGGTCACTTGGTGAACATAACTTACAGTGTAGTCCTTCAGAATTAATGAAGCAGGCATGTTCATTCCTCTAAATGACAGAGAGCAGCAACCCCTTAAAGAACCTTTTCCGCTAGTAAAATTGTACAAACCGTTGCCAGCTTAAATCTCTTTGGGCAGTGACCATCTTGGTAAATGCTCAGAAACTCATGACACAGCTTGCAATCAGGCAGTAATTATGTGGCAGCTTGCGGGAAAACATCACAGTTGGTAATAAATTTGTCTTGTATGTTCAAAGTGACTTGTGGTTTGTAGAATCTGAAACATCCACAAATACAAATAAAATCTAGCAAAGGGAGCATTTTGGTACTTCTGTTAATGTCAGTTTGTCTACTTCTAGTAAAGGAAATTCATAACTTCTCGTGCAGAATGTTAGCAGCAGTTGCATCTTAGGAATCAAAAGGATTTGTGTTTATCTAGTAAGTCATATAATGTGAAAGAAAATGTCCTTACGCTTATGAATTTTGTTTTTTAATATCGCCTTTAGTATTTAATTTTTGCTTTCTGATTTTATTCTATGTAGACTGATGCAATCATGTGACAAATTCTGATAGCTCTACTCTTCATTTTCACTATTTCATATATTGGGTACTTTTGGTTTGGATTTTTCTGCCAAAAGTGGCAAACAGGAAGCCTGCCTCACCAAATTACATTCAGATTTGAGGTCTGCTGCCTGGTTCTTGGTTATCCTTTATTCTTATCAAAGAGGTTGTAATTTCTTAGGCATATAAGGGTGAAATATTACAGAGCTTTTATAAAATATCTTTGAGATGGCTTCAGGACAAGAACTTAGCTGCATATATAATCTTTTCTACTTCTCTAGCTCCCTAAACACAAAGATTATATCAGACCATTGTTATTATTTTTAGTGCCTTAAGCAAGGAAAACATGTTTGGCTTGATGGCCATAATGGTCTGTACTATCAAGATGAGACTAACAGTGAGTTAAAGAGGTCTGCTTATTGATTATACGGTGTAAATGATTTGTCTTCCTTCTGTCACCATAAACTTTTTTTTATTTCTTCTTTTTTCAGCTGCCAGCTTGTGGGGTCCATATAAGGACGTATGGCAGGCTGTAGTGAATGCCATTTGGAAAAGGCAACCTGAAGCTATTCATCGCCTTGACCAGGTTTTGAAGAAACACAAATCTGACTTCATTTCTCTCTTCAGAAATCCGGTACTGGACTAATGCTTTCTTGTGGAATGACTCGGAGAGTCTGTCTTGTACTGCCGTATTACTATTTAGGCCCCTACTGTTCTTTTTATTCTATGTTCTTACAGAACAAAAATGTGCAATCTTACTCTATAATGTCAGAACACAAATAACTTGAGTTTTATTTTGCCTCGTGCAGGATGATTTTATCTATATCATGTTCTTTTTGCTCATTATTTGAATGCTATTTTGAAAGCGCTAGTAAAAGTATCTGATGATCCATCTGTCAACTATTTATTTTTTTTCCCCCCTACTCTTGTGTGTCTGAAATAAAACTCAAAATTACTTTGTTGAGTTTTGTTCCATGCTTGTGCTTTGGTCACGTCAATGCACACAGAGCACGTAAATTTACAAAACATGGAAGGTGTCTTGTTAGGAATGGCAGATGATGTGGAAAAATTTACTGCTTTCAATGGATCACAATGCAGTAACTACAACTATATGTTCTTTCAGTGGTGATACTTCAGGAACACTGTATGACTTTTTAAACTTACAGGTCAGAAATGTTGACAGTTGACTGTAGATTTTCACCAATGTGTTTTAGTGCATGAGGTTAATAGGAAAAAAAATACACAGAAAATCATGCACTGGAGTTATGCAGCACTTCTGATCAACAACCCCAATGTATTTCATTGATCTGATACCAATCCCTGCTGACAGTTGTACCAAAATTTACTTTCAAACTCCAGTGTTTTGAGTAAATGTCAACACTAGCTGTGTAAGATTATTTCCAGTGCATTCCCACAAAGAGACTGTTGCTGTGCAAGTGTGAGGCATTTTTAGAATGCTTTTACTATCTCTGCATTTAAAAACTGCGTTTGTTTTTATAATGACAACTGAACCTGTCAGAGCTGTATCTGTGAGCAAGCATTAATGTGTAAAGCTTTGTGCAGTGTTTGATTTTGCTGTTTCGAATAACTTCCGATGCTTGTTTGTCTTGCAGCCAAAGAATGTTCAGCAGCATGAGAAAATTCAGAAAGCAAGTACAGAAGGGGTTGCTATCCAGGGTCAGCAGGGAACTAGGCTTTTGCCAGAGCAACTCATCAGAGAAGCCTTTATCCTCAGTGACCTCTTTGATATTGGAGAGTTGGCAGCTGTTGAGCTGCTCCTAGCTGGTGAGAAGGGAAAATATTTAAGAGCTGGAGAAATGCAACTTAAATAGGGCCTTCTCATTTAAGTGTATGCTTAGCATGAATGCATGATTCAATCAAGGCCTTAGCTTCCTAATATAGAGTGTTCTTAAAAAGAAATCTGCTGTCACTGTAATATAATACAGTAGCAATGTTCAGAACCTTAGTGTTCATATTTTATGCAGCTATTGCAAAGGGGGGATTAGTTTGATGGGTTTTATTGATGTACTTGATCACTGAATTTAAAAATAGCTTAAAAATAGTTGAATGAGAGTTTTTCCATGAAGCAGTGGAGAGATATTGGTTCTTCAAGGTATGTGTTAGTTTTACGTTGATATTTGACTCTATTTGGATGAAAATAACTGATTATGATTCGTAGGAAAGGTATTCTGGGAAGTGACACATGCTTTGCGTGTAGAAAATTGATTTCAGGGTTATTAAAATGTAATTATTAGTTATTACCAGCTACTGTTCATTATTAGCTTAAAAAATCATTAAATAAGTAGCTTGCAAATTTGTTATCTTTGGAAAGTCATCCTCAAGTCAACCTCCTCTTCTATTTTGAACTAGGATTTTCAATATAAATTCAGACAGAAAACTTCATTTTGAATAAAGAAAAGATAATTTGCTGGCAATCAACCTGAATTGAGTATTAAGATGAGTAGATATCTTTTGCAAAAAACTATTTAAATTAGAATATTTATGGACTTGCACTTTTAATTTTTTTCAAATGTTTTAATAGTTAAATATCAGTTTTGGTAATAGCACCCCAAGGATCTGTGATTTCTTTTAAGTGCGTGAAACAAATCCAAGTGACAGTGAATGAAAATGATTATCATGAATGGTACACTTGTATAGCAATTAGAAATGTAAAAGTATAAAGCTGTTGTCAAAATGTGCATGTTCAACTTCCTGGGACTACTCTTGTGAATGAAAATGTATTCAACAGGAGGACACCAGCAGCCTCATTTTCCTGGTCTTACAAGAGGTCTAGTGGCTGTTCTGTTGTACTGGGATGGAAAAAGATGCATTGCCAATTCACTACGAACCCTCATCCAGTCACGCCAAGGCAAGACGTGGACATTTGAACTCAGGTCTGTATTAGTGTGATGAGCTGCTCAAAGCTTTTAGCTTTGAGTGCTTTTAGGACTAATTAGACTCAAGGGAATATAGATAGTATCCAGTTTGTTTCCTTCTTATAACTTGGTGCAGCTGCTTCCATTGTTATTTTTAAAGCATAATATTCTTTTTTCTTAAACATATTTTTATTGGATTATGAGGATATTAATTTTAATTTCAGTTCTTTCATACAATTTCACTTTTTTCAGCAGTGTTTTGTTTCAGACACCCCACCAGTCGTTGTAAATCTAACTAGGAATCATTACTTAGTATTTCAGAGACTGAATTTTTATCTTTGGTGTGTTCTGTCTTCAGATGTTCTACAAAACAGTTGTGGTCCTGCTTTTACTTAGAATCGGTGCACTATTTGCTGGCAAATGGTTTGCTTCCAATGCACAGTAATTGCTTGACTAGAGAAAGATGAAAAGATGTGTTCCAGTGTAAATATAAATTCTGAAACATAAAAAATTACTCCCTCAGAAATAGCTTCACCACTTCAGTAGGGTGTATGGAATTGGACAGTTGCATTTACCAATGTGAAAGAGACTGTGAGGTTGAGAGTTACGTGCATCTTATGTATGATACTTCTGCCTTTTGACAGAAATCTTAACTAGCCGATTCACACAGATTTACTGTTTGCATTGGGTTGGAAGGAACCCTCAAAGGTCATCTTGTCCAATCACACTACATTCAGCAGGGACACCTCCAACTACATCAGCTGCCCACGGCCACACTGAGTCTGATTTTTTAATGTCTTCAGTGATGGAACTTTAATCACATCCCCGGGCAGCCTGTTCCAGTATTTCGCCACTCACTTGTAAAGAACTGCCTAAATCAAGTCCAATCTAAATCTACCCTGCTCCACTTTAAAACCATTGCCCCTCATCCTATCACTACAGCCCTTCTAAGCAGTTTCTCCCCAGCCTTCTTGTAGGTCCCCTTCAGATGTAGAAATGCAACTCTAAGGTCTCCCTGGAACCTTCTCTTCTCCAGGCTGAACAGCCTCAGTTCTTTCAGTCTGTCTTCACAAGAGAGGTGCTTGCAGCCCTCTACTCATCTTTGTGGCCTCCTCTGGACCCGTTTCAGCAGGTCCATGTCTCTTGTGTTGGGGGCCTCAGATCTGGGTGCAGTACTCCAGGTGAGGTCTCACCAGACCAGAGTGGCAGAATCACCTCTCTTGACTTGTTGGCCGTGCTGGTTTTGATGCATCCCAGGATGCCATTGGTTTTCTGGGCAGCAAGTGCCCATTGCTGGTTCTTGTCCAGCTTCTTATCCACTGGTACCCCCTAAGTCCTTTTCTACAGAGCCACTCTCAACTTCATCATCCCCCAGCCTGTATTGATATCAAGGGTTGCCCTGACCCAGGTGCAGGACCTTGCATCTTGCCTTTTTGAACCTCATGAGATTCTTCTCAGCCCAACTCTCCAACCTGTCCAGGTTCCTCTGGATAGCATCTTGCCCTTCAGTCTTATCAACCACACCACTCAGCTTGGTATCATCTGCAAACCTGCTGAAGGTGCACTCCATCTCCCTGACTATATCATTGATGACTACACTGAACATCACTGATCTCAGTACAGGTCCTGGAGCGACACCACTTGTTACCTGTGATCGATGCACATTTTCATGTTCCACGTGCTTGAACCCAGTGCTGCTAAAGGCTTTGTGCCCATTCAGCATGAAGTTTTGAGAGGGCACTGCTTGCAGATTAGTGATTCACATTTAGTTATTTTATGTATCCAAATGTAGTTGCAGGTTTTCAAACAAATAAATAACATTTGGTAGGATTCATTATTTTAGACTTCCTCTGTAGCTAGTGTGATTAATTGTACAATTTATATGTTTCCATTACAGCCAAGAGTTAATGACCATGACAACACGATTCACAGATGAGCTAATGGAGCAGGGTTTGACTCAGAAGATCCTCACCCTTGTGTCTCAGATTGATTTGAACAATGAATTTGATAAACTCCAGAAAGAACGAGGATTGGGCAGTGAGAAACATCGCAAAGAGGTAAATATTCACTGGATGTGAATATTATTCTGAATGAATTACTGCATACATTAGAATAGAGTTAGACCTCCAAGAGACGCAGACTGAGGTTGTGGGGTTGTTTTTTTGAGTTTACAGTTTCTGTTCTCTGCCTTTGCAAGCCATTACCAGCTGAAGGATCATAGTAACTACTCTACAGCTTGTGCCGTGCTGTGATCCTGCGCTTCTGTTTTGCTATTGCTCCCTGATGCTGGGGCATACTCAGTTGATATAAATATTTTGTCTAGGAGAAGAAGCTTCTAATTTTAAATTTCTTTCATATTTCTCAGTGTCTTAAGGGTTAGATATTAGTATGGTCAGTTGAGAGTATCTCTTTTAGGGCAAAGGGAAGACTATGACCGTAACTAAATATAAGTATCAGTGCAGAGATGGGAGATATGAATTTTCCCTGATACATTTACAGCCACAAAAGTTCAGTGTGGATTCATAATCTTGACAGATATGCTCGTTTGCATGTAGTCATACTCCAGGTTATCTACTCACACTTCATGTAATATATGGAAGTATGAATGTATTTAACAAGCAGATGTGTGTCTTTTGTTTAGAAGTTAAAAAAATGCAATGTTTTTTAACTTTACCTAGTCATACTGCTGGACTGAGAAGGACAAATGCAGTATGTTTAGAGTGTTTATATTCACTATTTTTTGTTTTCTTTTTTTTCTCTTAAAGGTTTCTGACCTCATTAAGGAATGCAGACAGTCCTTGGCTGAAAGTTTGTTTGCCTGGACTTGCCAGTCACCGCTGAGTAAGGATGACACTATAATCCTCATAAGTTACCTGGAGAAAGTAACAGTGGAAGCTGATGGCTCATTGGATGGTGTGAACTTGTCCCTTCTCATGGCTCTGCTTTACTGCTTCGATGTTAGCTTTCTGGAACAAGGTGCAGAGGATCGTGAAGGTAATGCTGGCAAGTTTCCCAAAGAGGTTGAGTTGTGCACGTGGAGAAATGAAACTCAACATAAGCCAGTAATGTGCACTTGCCAGCTCAGGCTAGTTGTATCCTGGGCTGCAGCAAGAGAAATGTGACCAGGAGGAGTGAGGTGATTCTGCCCCTCTGCTCTGGTGAGAATCCACCTGTAGTGGGTACTGCATCCAGTTCTTGGGCCCCCAGTGCAAGAAAGACATCTGCTGTTGGAGTGGGTCCAGAGGAGGCCACAAAGATGGGCTGGAGCGTGTCCTCTCTGGGAACAGGCTTTGAGAGTTGGGGCTGTTCAACCCAGAGAAGAGAAGGCTCCAGGGAGATCTTATAGCTGCATTCCAATATCTGAAGGGGACCTACAGGAAAGCTGGGGAAGGACTTTATACAAGGTCTTGTAGTGATAGGATGAGGACCAACGGATTGAAACTTGAGGAGTGCAGGTTTAGACTGGAGATCTGGAGCAAATTTTTGCAGCGATGGTGGTAAGACACTGGAACAGGCTGGCCAGGGCAGTTGTGGGTGGCCCCTCCCTGGAGATGTTCAAGGTTAGGTTGGACAGGGCTTTGAGCACTGCAGTCTAGTGGAGGGTGTCCCTGCCCATAGTGGGATGGGGTTGGAACAAGATGATCTTCCAGGTCCCTTTCAACTGCAACCATTTTATGATTTAACCAATTTTGTAACCAGTGAGAAATAGGATTTTGCATGTTTGTTTTCATGTTCATTTACAGTGAGTTTTTGTTTCTCTTGAAGATTTGCTGCACCGACTGCCTCTGCTGGCAGAAAGGCAATACATAGCAACCATACACACTCGTCTTCAGGAGTCCCAGCCTTGGAAACTGCCAGGCCTCCAAGCTACTGTTAGATTAGCCTGGGCACTGGCATTACGAGGAATATCTCAGTTGTCTGATGTGACAGGTAAATTACCCTAGCGTGCAATTGCCGCACATTAGTATTCAGAGCTCGCATGTGGTGTAAGTCAAAGTATGTTATCTTTTTGAAGTATTAGTATTGACCTTTATGATAAAATTATCATTGATGCTCCTTTAAAGCTTTCTCAGTCTATGAGTTCGGTTGTTGAGAATTGAATTCCTCTGAAATGTACACAGATTTAGAAATAACTGGTTACCAGACACTGGAGTGTCATTGAAGTGGAAGAGATTGTAATGTACTGAAAAATGTGGAAGATTGCATTTTACCATCTTCCACTTAACAATCTTAACACTTAAGAATAGATTCAGGCTTAGGACTTTTTACATCTGCAAATGGGGAGGGACTTTTTACAAAGGCTTGTTTGTGATAGAGAATGGGTTTAAGCTTAAGGAAGGTAGATTTAGATTGGGTATTAGGACAAAATTCTTTACCGTGAAGGTGGTGAGACAGTTGAACAGGTTGCTCAAGGGTATTGTGTGTGCCCCTTCCCTGTGAGTGTTGGACAAGGTCTTGAGCAACCTGCTCTAGTGGAAGGTGTCTTTTCCAGTCTGGAGTTTTCCTGTACAGTAGAAAAAACCACAGGTGATAGAAGCTTCTTGATTTACATGTCAGTCAGGTATTGTGAAATAGATTTTACTTGGTAAGAGATGATGGTGGTTTACCCTTTTCCCATTCTGTGATTTTTATGACCTAGCTCTCGCAGAATTCACTGAGGCTGATGAAGCGATGGCAGAGCTAGCAGTTGCTGATAATGTCTTCCTGTTCCTCACTGAATCTGTCGTGGGATCTGAAACCTTCTACCAGGAAGAATTTTACATTCGCAAGATCCATAATCTTGTCACAGAGTTCCTTACACTCATGCCAATGAAAGTAAGTTATTTGTATGAACAGCAGTTCTTGAGGAGTAACAAATCCAACAGAGCTCAGAGGGTCGTGATCAGTGGTGCAGAGTCCAGTTGCTATTGTGGTTCCCCAGTGGTCAGTCTTATTCAACAGCTTCATCAATGACATGGATGAGATATGTGTGTAGCCTCAGCAAGTTTGCTAATGATACGGAAGTGGGAGGAGTGGCTGGTACGCCAGAAGGGTGTGCGGCCATTCTATGAGAACTGGACAGACTGGAGAACTGGGTGAAGGTGAACCTCATGAAGTTCAACAAGGACAAGTGTAGAGTCCTACACCTGTGGAGGAATATCATCACCATGCAAGAGTACAGACTAGGGATTGACCTGCTTCAAAGCAGCTCTATGGAGAAGGACCTTGGAGTATTGGTGGACAGTAAGATATCCACGGGACAGCAATGTGCCCTAGTGTCCAAGAAGGCTAATGGTCTCCTGGGCTGCATTAAGAAGAGTGTGGCCAGTGGGTCTAGGGAGGTTCTTCTCCTCCCCTACTCTGGCCTAGTGAGGCTTTACCTGGAATATTGTGTCCAGTTCTGTGCTCCCCAGTTCAAGAGAGACAGGGATGTGCTGGAGAGTGAAGATGATTAAGAGACAACAACTGTCTTATCGGCAACAGATACAAACTGGCACATGTGAAATTCCAGCTCAGCATGAGGGAAAACTTCCTTACCTTAAGGGTGCTGGGGCCCTAGAACAGGCTGCCCAGAGAGGTTGTGGAGTCTCCTCTGGAGACTTTGAAGATCCATGTGGATGAATTCCTATGTGACCTGCCCCAGGCGATCCTACTTTGGCAGGGGTGTTGGATTGGTGACCTCCACAGTTTTCTTTCAGCCCCTGAAGTTCTATGATCACTTCTACTGACATTTGGACAAATAGCATAGAGATTGAGATACGACCTTCAGCTTGAGGTACTGTAGTTTAGAAAACTTACTTGATGGAATTCATGTAGTTTGGGTTGGTTTTCCACACTGAAGTAGAGTGTTGCTCTGGTGAGACTTGCAAAGCTTTTGTGTTGGTGGTGTTTTTGTTTTGTTTCTCATGATTAAAATGTAAATGAATGCTGAAACTGACAGCAATGGATGAGGGTGTTGATTTTTTTTTCTTTTTTTTGGTGTTTGTTTCTTTTGTTTTGATGCAGACAGTAGTGTAACTGAAATTAACTTACAGTTTTTGTCTCAATTTATTCTTTTGCTAATGATTTTTTCCATGTTTAAGGGGAGGAATTCTGCTTTTTCAGCAGTATCAATTGTGGGGAAAATGAGCAGATGTCTTCACTGCAACAGCAGAAATGCTGCAAAAAAAGGTTTTAAAGAGAAAGTGAAGCAATGGCAACAGTTTAGTTTGTTCAGGACCTTGTATCTAGGCAAGAAAATGAAAGTTCTATTAAAATTATTTAATTGATGGAGGCTTTATTTTGTGACCTTCATTGTGTTGAACTTCAGCTAGAATTGCCTAAGATACATTTTTCAGTGTGCAAGAAGTATTATAAAATAAATCTTGTTCTTTGTAACTTCACAGAACAAGAACAATATTGGCAGGAAAAAGAATATTTGAGCCTTAAAAGTCCTTGAGAGTAGAGAGCATCCTTGTTGTAGAGAGCATTTAGGCTTGCTCTTAATTTATTTATAACTGGTTGGTGTTGCCTGTTGTTCTTTCAAGCTGTCTTTTTAGACCATAGGGTAGCTATAGAACAAATAAAATGTCAGTTCAATCAAATTCATGTTGATAACTTTACAGTAATGTTTTTGTTGAAATAGCAGTTTTCTTTTTTTTTTTTTCTCTCTCTGTGGATAATGGTCTAACTTTCTTTCTTTGAAGCTAGCTCATCTAGCTTTTGAAGTGAAAAAAAGAGAGTGGCCCACCTTCTGGGGCCAAATCAGAGGATCTGGTGAAGCCAGTTGGAAAAAAACTCCCATGATTTTAAGTTCAGGGGTTTTGCTATGAACTTAGGGTCTTAGCAGTAAGAAAGTCATTGAGTATATATTTGAATTATTTTACTTGATTGTAATTACTGTATTTGAATTAGGCTGGATGTTAGAAAATATTTCTTCACTGAAAGGATTATCAAGCACTGGAATGACCTGCCTAGTGCAGTGGTGGAGTCACCAGCCCTGGGGGTGTTTTAAGTGTTGTGTGAGCCTGGCACTCAGGGACATGGTTTAGTGTCCACCCTTTAGTGCTGAGTCAGGGGTTGGACTGAATGATCTTTGAGGTCTCTTCCAACCTGATGTATTCCTTGAACCTAAGCTCTGGTGGAGGAGTTGGCTAAAAATCCAATTAACTGAACATTTTTGTCATGTATATATGACTTTATTTTCTTTCTTAGATTTGAAGAACTTCAGAAATTCAGTTACTTATGTTCTGTTTCATTCTTAGCTATGTATAGACCAGTTTTTTTTTTCCACTTCATAAATCGTGTAGGTGAAACAGCTGAGAAACCGTGCTGATGAAGATGCTCGCATGATCCACATGAGTATTCAGATGGGTAATGAGCCACCAATTTCCCTGAGGAGAGATCTGGAGCATTTAATGCTTTTGGTAAGCCATATTTCCTTTTAAATTACTCTCTCAAAAAATGATTGTGACTTGGATTCTTCATCAGAAAACCCTTTATCTAAGCGATGATATACAGTTCTGGATCTTTCCTTTTTTGGATTAAAACACAGACCCTTTCTATAGCATCATGTAAAGAAATTAGTTTACTGCCTTGGCTTCTGATATTAGTGAAGTGTCATTTAATTCTTGATAAGTAAATACTGTGTTGTCTCTTCTGTTGGAAGAGTTTTTCAGCTGAAGTTGTTTTTCAAAATTAATATTTTAGGTATTTAAATAATAATATTATCTTAAAATGTCTCTTAAACCATTTTAAGACTACAGATTGTTGGAGTTGAGATCTGGGTAAATGCATGGAAGTTCCTTGGAGTGAAACACCTTTGTGTAGCTAGCCCCTAATGTTTCCACAATGTTATATGTTTCTGTAAGTCTTCAAATTTCTCCTAGTGTGGGTAAACTATAATGAGATTTTAGGGGGGTTCCCTCACTATTAACAATTATTCTGATAAAGAATTGAAATGTTTTAATAGTTTTAATATGTCAGTAGATGATTCAAGGGCTGAACACCTCTGCTGTGAAGGTAGGCT
>VWYK01038334.1:1261-11839 GCA_013399775.1 Semnornis frantzii | reverse complement strand
GGCCAAGATGCCATTGGCATTTCCCATCACGCTCATGTCCATCAAAGCAAACACTGATGCAAACAATCCACATAAATTTGCCACATGTGATTTAAACAAACAGCTTCTTAATGGTTCTGTGGGGATTTCATGATCACTTCAGCAGCACCTAGTTGAGAAGCTTTGCGGCAGAATGACAGGACTGGCGGGTCCACAAGGCAAGCTTCTGCTAACTCGATGTGGTAGAGCAAACGTAGATTGCACCAGGTAGTGACGTGACCCTAACAATCATGCATGCATCTCACAGTTTGCTCAAAGCTTCTAACTCTGAGGTTGCTATCAGGAAAGCATTGAAAAAGTCACAAAGACTAACATCAGAGCACTATCTGTGTTATACAGATATTTATACATAGCTACTGCACACAGCAAGTCAGTATATAATAAAATCTGTTTGCTTATTCTTCCCTCCTGTTCCTCCTTACTGCCCAGAGCTCTTAGTCTCTTCTAATGGAAACCATTTTTTGTTGTTGTTTGTCTTTTTTAGGTTGGAAGGGACCTTAAAGCTCAGTCAGTTCCAACCGCCCTAGACACCTCCCACTAGAACAAGTTGCTCAAGGCCTCATCCAACCTGGTCCTGAACACCTCCAGGGAGGTTGTGGAGTACAGAATCACCCAATGTGATCAAAGATCAAAGATCACCTTGGGNCCAACAGTTCCATGTCCTTCTTTGAGGACATACAATTGATAAAATGATAGAAAATTCATTATTTGATTGCTTCCTACACGAGACCCACAACAGAATTCCTGTCCAAGTATGGCAGATTTGTCACTTCTGTGTTTCATGCCTTGTAGACACACACATGCCAGGCTACAAAGCTGCAGGAGTACAGATGCAGAATTCAAAACTCCACCAGCCTGCAAAATTGGGTTCTGAGTCATATTAGCATGCAACAAGCAGCTAAGTAATCACTGTACAAGAAAACAAAGCTGGTCCTCTTTGGGGACTCCCTGTGCATTGCAGCATCTGCTCTGCATGTGTCTCTTTGTTACACAGTCACAGGTAAGCTCTGTGTGCTAGTACAGGGAGGCAGGCGGTTGCTTTTGAAAATCTGACAACACTCAGGAAATACTTTGATGTCCACTGAAGACATGGCACTCCATGAGGTTTTTTCCCCACAACAGTTCTGCCAGAAAGGAAGACAAGAGTACAAAACCTGACACTAAAGAACAACAGTAGATTTGGAAGGTGGCAAAGGTTGCAGTCGCTCAGCCCTGACTGAAGCTATACTCTCATTGCTCTCGGTGAGCCAACAGCAGGTTGCATGTATGGGTTGTCAATATTGAGACACCTCCTAAGAATAAAAGTAGCTCTTCACAGCCTTGCAGGATGCTAGGGGCTGGAAGGGACCTCTGCAGATCTTCCAGAGCAGGACCAGAGAATCCAGCACAGGTCACGTCCAGACAGGGCTGGAAAGGCTCCAGAGAAGGAGACTCCACATCCCCTCTCGGCAGCCTGTGCCAGGGTTCTCTCACCCTTACACTCAAGAAGATCTTCCTCATGTTGAGGTGGAAATTCCTGTGATGCAGTTTTTATCTCTTGCCCCTTGTCCCAGGGTACAAGTGAGCAGAGGCTGTCCCCTCCTTCTTGACCCCCAGCCCTGTCATATTAATAAGCATTGCTTAGATCCCCTCTAAGTGTTACCAGTAACTTGTTCCTAACATCCAATCTAAATCTATTTTTCTCTAGTTTGAAGCTATTGCCTCTCAACTTACCACTGTAGGCTTTTGCAAACAGTTTCTCTCCTTCCTTCTTGTAGTCCTCTTCAGGTACTGGCAGGTCACTATAAGGTCTTCCCAGAGCCTTCTCTTCTCCAGGCTGAACCCCCCCAGCTCCCTCAGCCTGTCCTCACAGCAGAGCTGCTTGAACCCCCTGGTCATTTTTGTGGCCCTCCTCTGAAACAGTGTCATCAGGTCCCTGTCCTTCCTATATTGAGGGCTCCAGACCTCCAGGTGAGGTCTCACTGGAGCCGAGGAAAGTGGCAAAATCCCCTCTCTGGCTTGCATCTTTGGATGCAGCTCAGGCTGCCATTTGCCTTCTATGCTGCAAGCTCACACTGCCTGCTCACGTCCAGCTTCTCATCCATCAGCACCTTCAAGTCCTCTTCACCAGACCAAAAAACCCCAGGTCCTTCAGCCTCCTCTCACAGCTCCTGAGAGTTGTTTCAGGGTTCCATTTCTCTAACAGGATGAACAGTTCATGAACATCTTTGCCACACATTAAGAAAATCAACTGATGCAGCTTTGTAGAGCTGAATAAAAGGAGCCAAAGAAGAATTACAAAGTAATGAAGTAGTAAAGCACAAGTTTCCAGAGGAAGACTCTGTCTAGTGCCTGACTTTTTAAAAGATATATTTCTCTACATTATTCTGATTTTTTTAGTAAGAGTTTTGACAACAGCAGTCTCCCTACAGAAGTGAGACCTGTCATATATTTTTTTTTTTCTGAAAGACTTAGTAAAACTGAATTTTCACCTTCAAGGGCACAGCGAAATATTGCCATAGAGACCACCTATTTTTAGAAATAACTATCAAATGTGCATCTAGAGCTCCACACTTGATATTTCTTGATCTGTGTAACATGGAAAATGACATTTTGGAAGGCAGAGGGAAGCATTGTTGATGCTGAACACCGAGAGAAAAGCAACAACAAATTGAAAGCTGGAAGAGAGTAAGGTATAAAAAGTGGGAGAGGCAAGAAGGGAAGAGAGATGTTCATTACACCCCGTTGTAATTAGAGCAATGAAGTTTTGTCTTCTCACCAGTTTGGAAAAGAATTACTTTCTCTCATGTTGAATTCTCATGTGCTTAATTAAAGTCCAACTCATTCTAACTGCATAATTTGCAATCATTCCCTTGGAGGAGATGAACACCAACACCATCACTTGTATGCTTGAATAGTAAACTGGGGGAAGCTTTGCCACAGTTTCTGCTCTTGTTTACTTCTTTCCATTTTAGCATATAATTCCTTGACTAGAGACTTTTCCTTCAGCTCTTCTGGCATCCATTCCACTGGAGCTTGGTTGAGGAAAGACACAAAAAAATTAGCAACTCTTAATGTGCAAACCTGTAGTGCTTGCAACCCCTGCAGTCCAAAACCAGCACAGCACGATACAAGTGTCAGAAGCAGCTGGGCACTGCAACGAGCCCCTACCTCTATACCCCTGCTCTCTGACACAAGGGTTTGCTGCAGCTGAAAACCTCTTCTGAGATGATTTCACAGAGTCACAGCAAATATCTCTTTGGAAGAGACCTCCAAGTTCATTCACTCCAAGCCTCAATCCAGTTCTGTAGGCTCAACATCAAACCATGTCCCTAAGCACAGCTCCACAGATTGCTTAAACACCTCCAGGGATGGGGACTTCAGCACTGGTCTGGGCCTGAACATTCCAGTGCCTGAGAACCCTCTCTGGCAAGAAATATTTCCTAGCAACCAGCCTGAGCCTCCCCTGGGGCAGCTTGGAACCATTTCCTCTGCTCCTGTCCCTTGCCCCCAAGCAGCAGAGCCTGCCCCCTCCTCGCTCCAACCTCGCTGCAGGAAGCTGTAGAGAGCAATGAACTCTGCCCTCAGCCTCCTCTTCTCCAGCCTCAATACCCCCAGCTGCCTCAGCTCTTCCTCACCCCCAGTTGCTCCAGGCCCTTCTCCAACCTCCTTGCCCTGCTCTGGACAGGCTCCAGCCCCTCAATGTCCTTCCTGTAGTGAGGGACCCAGAGCTGAACACAGCACTCAAGGTGTGGTCTCCCCAGTGCTGAACACAGGAGGATGATCCCCTCCTGTCCCTGCTGCCCACCCTGCTTCTGATCCCAGCCAGGCTACCATTGGCTTTCTTGGCCACCTGGGCACTGCTGGTTCACATTTAATTGTCTGTCAACCAACACTCCCAGGGCCTTCTCTCAGTCACAACTGTCCAACCACACATCCCCAGGTCTGCAGGTCCCCATAGGGTTGTTGTGACTCACATGCAGGACCTGGCCCTTGGCCTTGTTGAACTTCATCCAATGAGCATTGGCCCATGGGTCTGACCTGTCCAGGTCCTGTTGTAAAGCCTCCCTACTCTCTAGCAGATGGACACAGCCAACCAGCTTGGTGTCACCTGCAGACCTACTGAGGCTGCCTCAATGCCCTCATCTTTAGCTCACTGCTAAAGACATTGATAAGGACAGGTCCCAGCACTGAGCCCTTGGGGAGACATCACTAATAACTACACAGCTACTAAGAAGTTACTTCTGGAAGGAAAGTGACTTCCCAATGTCTGTGGCATAAAATGCCTAACTTGTGCATTCCCCCTTCTCACCTACAAAAGCCAAAAGAAATGCTGCCCAGGACAGAAAGACTCCTTGTGACTGGTCTGAAGGCTGAGAGGTTTTGAAATAACAAGTCAAATCCATCTGTTCTATCACAATTATCTACTGAAGGAAAAGCAAAACCTTCCCGGTGCAAACATTATATTTTTATCACCTGCCTCCATGACACATGAACATCTGTTTCTTACTGGAGATAAATGGAGCCCTAAAAATATTGGGTTCTTTTAGTGGCCCTTAACAGCACAGGCATGAATTACTGCTACCCTAACTCATTGTTTATGGTCCAACATAAACTTAAATGATCACACCCAAAGCTGGCTTTGCTTACAGTTGTTTTTAACCACCACCACCACCACATGAATTGCCTTTTATTCTTTGAGACTGCTCACAGACCAATAATACTTTTATTATACCTATCCCCCATTAATGTAAAAAGTCCTTTTTATAGCAGTTTTGAACTTCTTTACTGGTTCAATGAGCCACATTAAATTCGATGAGACCACATATTCAGTAAGGTGTTATTCTAAGTACATGGAACATGAGGCTCGAGCTCCAGATTTTCATATTTTCTCTTCATCCACCGTGTTTATCAATATTAGATGTTACTTTTTTGTTTTTTTTCTCCCACTCCTTCCCTGTCACAGACATACTTTTCCTCCTTGGACTCCAAGAGAAGCAGTTTCAATCCCACAGAAGATCAAAGGATGTTCTCCTCCACCTCTTCTCTTCTCTTGTAAGGCCCTGCCTGGAAGACTGCATCCAGTTCTGGGCTCCCCAGGTCAAGAGGGACAGGGATCTGCTGGAGTCCAAGGATGCTGAAGGGACTGCAGCACTGGTTGAGGAGGAGAGGCTGAGAGCTCTGGGGCTGCTTAATCTGCAGAAAAGGCTGAGAGGGGACCTGAGCAATGTCTGTCAATAGCTGAGGGCTGGGGGTCAAGAAGGAAGGCACAGGGACAGCCTCTGCTCACTTGTGGCCATAGGACAAGGGGCAAGGGATGGAAACTGCAGCCCAGAAAGTTGTGGCTCAGCATGAGGAAGAAGTTTTTGAGTGTAAGGTTGAGAGAACCCTGGCACAGGCTGCCCAGAGAGGTTGTGGAATCTCCTTCTCTGGAGCCTTTCCAGCCCTGTCTGAATGTGTTCCTGTGTGACCTGTGCTGGACTCTCTGGTCCTGCTCTGGCAGGGGGGTTGGACTGGAATCTCTCCAGAGGTCCCTTCCAACCCTTAACACCCTGTGACTCTGTGAACCTCTGAAATAGAATCATAGGATGAGAGAATCACAGAATCATAGAAACAGAGAATCACAGAACCATAGACTCACAGAATCACAAAATCATAGAACCAGAGAATCATAGAATCACTAAATCACGGAATCACAGAATCATAGAATCATAGAACCACACAATCACAGAATCACAGAATCATAGAATCATAGAATCATAGAATCACAGAATCACAGAATCACAGAATCATAGAATCATAGAATCACAGAATGGTTTAGGTTGGAAGGGATCTCAAAGTTCATCCATTTCTAATCCCCCGCCATAGGCAGGGACACCTCCCACTAGAACAGGTCACTCAAAGCCTCACCGAACCTGGCTTCGAACACCTCCAGGGAATGACAGATCAACATGAGTGGAACCAATGATAGGTTAAGAACAGGAAGACCAATCTATTGTCACAGGACATTTCACCTGCCGCAATTTATTTGTGTTCCTGGTGTCACTCCCTCACTCCTGAAACAGGCAGAGAACTTCAACCTAAGTGCTGGTTCTGGTTGCAATGCCCACACGAAATGATGAGGTGCCCAAAAACTCTGTTTCCACACTGCAAGTCCAAGACTCAGAGATAAGACTCAGACACAAGAGGCAAAAGTGTCACTTCAGGATGAAACCTGTGGGACCATGTGGTTGCACTAGGGTCACTTTAGCTTAGTACCAAAGGTAGAACATAGCCTTGCATAAAAAAAGATGTTAGGAAACTGCTTTTCAAAATGACACATATAGAGATGAAGCACCTGGAGCAGTTTCTCCTCTTAGAATCATAGAATCATGGAATGGTAAGCTTGGAAGGGACCTCAAAGATAAACCAGTTCAAATCCCCTGCAAGAGGCAAGGACACCTCCTGCTAGTACAGGTCACTCAAGGACTCATCCAACCTGGCCTTGAACACCTCCAGGGAAGGAGTAGCTGCAACCTCCTTGGGCAACCTGTGCCAGTGTCTCACCACCCTCACTCCAAACAACTTCCTCCTAACATCCACTTTCAATCTCCCCTCTGCCAGTTCAAACCCATTGCCCCTTGTCCTGTCATTGCAAGACCTTGTCAATAGTCCCTCCACAGCCTTTCTGTAGCCCCCTTCAGATACTGGAAGGCCACTCCAAGGTCTCCTGGAAGCCTTCGCTTCTCCAGACTGCAGAGCCCCAACTCTCTCAACCTGTCCTCACAGCATAGCTGCAGCCCTCTCAGCACCTTTGTGGCCTCCTCTGGACCTGCTCCAACAGTTCCATGTCCTTCTCCAGAACATGGAACAGAGGACTCCTGGTGGGGTATAAAATCATGGAGTGGTTTGGAGTTTCCTCAAATTATTCTTTCCAGATTTGTGATCATTTCTGTAAGGGCTCTTCCCAATGTGCCAATCTATTCACATACACTTATATCTATACCCATATACAAAGTCAACATTGTATTCAGGTTATTTGTCTTCTCACATGTGGAACTCTGTTCTTATGGTTCAGTCTGAAATGTGCTGCTGCCACCCCACCCTGCTGGTATAATTCCCTGTATGCAGTACTTAACATCAAATAGTATATCTTTTTTTTTTTTTTTTTTTTTTCAATTGGCACTCCTGTGGTGGAGTTTGTTTAGCAGTAACACTAAATAAATAACACACTCCACTGGGGAGAGGAAGTGCCAGTGGGTACTGTAATGGAAATATATAAATGAAGAGAGTTGTCTGGGAATTGTGCATCTGCTTTGCCAACAGGAATACAAAAGTGGTCATAGAATCATAGAATAGTAAGGTTGGAAGGGACGTCAAGGATCATCCAGTTCTAACCCCCTGCAGAGATACCTCCCACTAGTACAGGTCACTCAAGGACTCATCCAATTTGGTCTTGAACACCTCCAGGGAGGGAGCAGCCACAACCTCCCTGGGCAACCTGTGCCAGTGTCTCACATTTTGAGAGCTAACATAACCTTAGCAACTCGACCTCATCTTTGTCAATACTCATTCTGTAAAATGTAGCAGATCATTCTCCTTCAGAAACTCTTGGCACAAGGCTTGGCTCAGGGCCCTCTGCACTGGATAACAAACTTGACTGATGGCCCAGAGAGTGGTGGGGAATGGAACTAAACCTGCCTGGCACTCAGTCACCAGCGGTGCTCCCCAGGGCTCAGTGCTCATCAATGTCTTTAGCAATGATCTGGGTGAGGGCATTGAGGTAGCCTCAGTAGGTCTGCAGGTGACACCAAGCTGGGTGGTTGTGTCCATCTGCTAGAGAGTAGGGAGGCTTTGCAGGAGGACCTGGACAGGTCAGACCCATGGGCCAAGGCACATTGGATGAACTTCAACAAGGCCAAGGACCAGGTCCTGCATGTGAGTCACAACGACCCATGGGGAGCTGCATAGATAGGGTATGAAAATAGAGAAAAAAAGGGGGGGAAAAGGAAAAAAAAAAAAAAAAAGAGAGAGGAAAAAAAAAATTAAAATTGAGACAAAAGGGGGAAAAATGAAAATAGAGGGGAAAAAAAGAAAAAAAAGAATGAAAATAGAGGGAAAAATTAAAAAATAATAAAAATAGAGAAAAAAGAAAAAAGAGAAAGCATGAAAATACAGAAAAAAATGAATGAAATTAGAGGAAAAAAATAATGAAAATAGCGACAAAAGGGAGAAAATGAATGAAAACAGAAGGGAAAAAAGAAAAAAGAATGAAAATAGAGGGGAAAAGGAAAAAAGAAAATAAAAACAAGAAAAAAACAATGAATGAAAATAGAGGGGGGAAAAGGAAGAAAACGAAAAGAAAGAATGAAAATAGAGGAAGAAAAAAAAAGAAAAAAAAGAATGAAAATAATGAAAATAGAGAAAAAAATATGATCCAACTTCTTTGAGCCTTTATTGTTGAACATGAGACTTTTTTTTTCTTCCTCCAGAAATAGACAAAGGCTACAGTGCTGTTAAATTTTTTAAAGGGAATGTTGTGGTTGACATGTTCAGAGTGGAGCTGGATGAATCAATTAAGTATTAGAAACTTGGAAAGAAAATGCTGGGGGAAAGAAGAGTGCAGTTCTGGAGCCCCCAGCACAAGAAGGATATGGAAGTGTTGGAGTGGGTCCAGAGGAGGCCACCAAGATGCTGAGAGGGCTGCAGCAGCTCTGCTGTGAGGACAGGCTGAGAGAGTTGGGGTTCTGCAGCCTGGAGAAGACAAGGTTTCCAGGAGACCTTAGAGTGGCCTTCCAGGATCTGAAGGGGGCTACAGAAAGGCTGTGAAGGGATTATTGACAAGGTCTTGTAATGCCAGGACAAGGGGCAATGGGTTTGAACTGTCAGAGGGGAGATTTAGACTGGATTTTAGGAGGAAGTTGTTTGGAGTGAGGGTGGTGAGACACTGGCACAGGTTGCCCAGGGAGGTTGTGGCTGCTCCTTCCCTGGAGGTGTTCAAGGCCAGGTTGGATGAGTCCTTGAGTGACCTGTACTAGTGGGAGGTGTCCCTGCCTATGGTGGGGGATGGGAACTGGATGAGCTTCGAGGTCCCTTCCAACCTAAAGCATTCTATGATTCTGTGATTCTATGATTCTACAATTCTATGATTCTATGATTCAATGATTCTGTGATTCTATGCCTCTATGATTCTGCGATTCCATGATTCTATGATTCTATGGTTCTGTGATTCTGTTATTCTGTGATTCTACAATTCTATGCTTCTATGATTCAATGTTTCTATGAATCTATGCTTCTGTGATTCTATGATTTCATGATTCTATGCCTCTATGATTCTGCGATTCCATGATTCTATGATTCTATGCTTCTGTGATTCTGTGATTCCATGATTCTACAATTCTGTGCTTCTATGATTCAATGTTTCTATGATTCTATGCTTCTATGATTCTATGATTCCATGATTCTACAATTCTATGCTTCTATGATTCAATGATTCTATGATTCTGTGATTCTATGCATCTATGCATCTATGATTCTGTGATTCTATGATTCAGTACTGGATTTCTTCCTGCCTTTTCCTAGAGAAGAGTTTTATTTCAGCACCCTACATGCCAGTCCCTCACATGCCTTTGTACACAGCCAACTTCCCAGACTGGAAACTTCTGGTGGAAATACTTTTTTCGGTTTTTTTGGCAGGCAATGCTGTGATTTTTGAATCCTCATGCAATTTGTCAAAGCAGGACCACTCTCCATAAGGACACTCAGTGGCAACTGTCTTCTGGCAGCTGAGATTTGTGGCCTCTGACTAACAAGTGGCTCCAGAGACACAATGATTGCCCTGACTGGGGTTGTGCTTCACAGCAAGTTTCAGTATACTACTTCCAGGTATTGTGATGCCGAAGCTGCTTGCAGAAGTGTTTCTCCACTTCCCCCCCCCGCCCCCGCCTTTGAAATAACACAAAAGGCTTTTCACTTTCACCTCTTCCAAAAGTGGGTGGCACACACTTGGCCAAGTGCTTTGTGAAAACTTGAAATAACAGACTCCCACATCACAGAAATTGGAGAAGTCAAAATGAAAGACAGGAGAGTTTAATTTTCAACTAATTTTCAGAGCAGCTGCATAATTGGGAAGATTCAGTTGAGGATATTACTTCAGGTATTGAGTGTGATGAGTGGAAATTAAAAGGAGAGGAACATATTGAAGAAGAGGAGACATGGAGAAAGTAAGGGATTGTCTAGAAGGGTGGAAAACAAGTGACTATATTGGATTGGCATTTGTAGAGTGGAAACTGTAAGGACTACCAAGGCACTGATCACTGACCACCTTCTGAGGAGAACTCACAAAGAAGACCTGGGGACATGATAAAGGACTGTTCAATATAGTCATCGGTGCCCTGGCTGAGGGCAGAGAGGGCACTGTCAGCAAGTTTGCTGATGGCACAAACTGGGCGGAGTGGCTGCCACAGCAGAGGCTGTGCTGCCATTCAGCCAGACTGGGACAGGCTGAGAGCTGGGCAGGGAGAAATGGAATGAAATTCAACAAGGGCAAGGGCAGAGTCTGGCACCTGGGAAAGAACAACC
>VWYK01038333.1:0-10359 GCA_013399775.1 Semnornis frantzii | reverse complement strand
CACTAGCTAATGACAGCTTCCACTGTCACGAGACTTTCATAGCCCTGCCACTCTTGCTTCTAGAAGAGGCTGATGGAGAGAAGGGCTCTCAGAGCATATCTGCACAGATGGGACAGACAGATTCAATCTGGCTTTGCTCCGTGGCCTTATCGGCAGAGCTTTTTTCCTCAAGATAACCTTTTGAATTGGGACAGTGGGGCAATAACCTGCTAAGTGTAATCTTTAGAGTTTCCAGCCTGGCCTACTGCATTTATATAGGCAGGCTGAATCCTGCATCTCAGATTTCCACACAGATGTGTCATGGGTGAAATGAGCCATGAGATTTTGAGATGAGGTGTAGTAGAATGGCAACAGGGCTTGGGAAGGAGGAAAACAAAATTTATGCAGTGTTGATACTGCTTGACAATGCCTGAAAAGGTTAAGAATGCTCACAGGAAGGAGCAGAACTTGTTTTGGTTGCTGGATTTTGTTTGTGTTTTTTCTGGTTTTGTTCTTTTTTTCTTTGACAGCAAGTACCAGGAGCTGAGATTAATTTTGAGAGGAGGAAAATTTCTAGATTGGTTAGTAGTTTATGTGGGACTTACTGAAGGTAGATGAAGGGACACTTTGCACTTCACACTTCCCAGGGGACAGGTATCACCAGTAGTTCTCCTGTGGCCAGATAGAGTTAATCTTTATGGATCAGCATCTCTTACAGCCAGCTATTGTAAAGCCCTGTAGCGTACAACAGAGTCAGTTTCTCCACAGCCTTAACAAACTGCCCATTTCCTTTTTCTCAGTACTTGTTAAATGCTACCAGTCAGCTCTCTGCCATGATAGATGTGGCATGTGAGATATAATCCCCAGTGCAAGGAATTTGGGATCTAAATAATCTACTTCAGTTTATGAGGCTCTGAGTACAATAGCAACAAACTCAGTAGCAGCTGAGTAGATCAGCAATGGTTATCAGCCAATGTTCATCCTCAGCCTAGTGGGACTGAATACTAAATGATTAATAATTTCCCTTTTAAAGTAAAACATATTGACTGAGAAACTGGGATTTGCTTAGCTTTTGCTGAGCATTAGTGCAACCAAGATATAAACAAACAAACATATAAATAAATAAATAAAATTGCAGCACTGCAAGGCAAAGGTTAGCTGTGATTGCATTCCTTTTTTCCCCCCCAAGAATAGAGGATATTCTTTGGAGAAAATTCAGAGAAAAGAGGAATGTGAATTTAAAACCAGCTTGAATGACAGAAGTGGTCATTATGCTCAACCCAGATAAGATTATCCTTAAATACTAGATTGAGATAGAAAGCTGGTAGTTGTTCTTATCAAATGCATTTAACTCCTGGAAAATTGTTTATTTGATGCAATCAGCACAAATTGATACAATCACTTTTACATTGTGGAAATCCACACAAACATCTCTTCAGTGATGTATGGTAAGAATAACCGTCTGATTACACTTGGTCAGATGAAAGGTACACTTGACTCAGCATTTTGTCTGGCACTCAGTCTACTGTTTTTTTCTGGTTTGTTATGTTGACACCATTGTGCTTCCAGTGGAAAGCCTGGTAAGTTCAAGAGTCCATACAGGATTTTTTTGGGATTGATGAAGGGCATAGAAACTCAAGTATAGATCAGCTCTGCCCTTCGTGGCTAGTGTATCTTTTTGGCTTCTTGACTGGAATTCTGTCCAAAAGATGAGTGTTGTTGGGAAAAGACAGAATCCACCTGAGGAAGGTGCCTTGTTAATTTACTAAGGAGATCTTAAATTAGATTTGCTGGAAGATAGATACAGAACCTTAAGTAGGACAACAGGGGGACTGTGCATGGGAAGGCATGACTTGGTAATCTCATATTTTTCTGAAGAAAATGAGGGGAGTAGAAACCCACTTGAGATGCTTATATGTAAACACATGGAGTATGTGAAAGGCATGGAAGGAATTGTAAGTCCCTGAGAAGCTTCAGGGCTATGATATTCTTGTAATTATGAAGCTATGGTGGAATAAATTTCACAACAGGAGTGCCATGACAGTTGTATAGTTTCTTAGGAAAGATAGACAAAGAAGACAAAAAAGTAAGGTCTTCTACTTTGAAAACAAAGCAGCTCACATCATGCATTATGCTCGGGGAGGTGGTCAGCAAGAGACCGTCATGGTGGATGTCTGCTAGAGACCATCTAATCAAGGGAAAGAGGAGGCAAATTAAATATTTTTTAAACAATTGAAAGAAATTTCATGACTGTAGTCTGGTTCTCATGAGGAATATAAACCACTTTAACATCTTCTGGAAAGCAATATATTTGGATGCTAGAAATGTAGATTACTGGAGTGTGTACTTGTCTTTACTCAGGTGTCGAATGGCTTGGCTAGGATATATCTTCTTGGACTTGTAGGTCACAATAAGGAAGACTTAAGACTGAAGATCAGAGGCATTCCTGGTAGTATTGACCATGGCATGCCAGAATTTTAGATCCCAAGGGAAGGAAAGAAAGTGAACACAAAACCATAGCCTGAATTTAAGAGTACCTACTTCATCTTGGCTGAGCATGTGATGGTAATGATATCATGCTGTACTCTTCTGAAGGGGAAAGGCACCAAGGATGGCAGATTTATCTACAAGGGCAACTTATCCTGAGGTCCATTATAGTGTACAGGAAGTCATGCAGGTTTGGCAACATGCTATCCTCACAGGATGAGATTACCTGTTTGAACTTACATGAGCACACACAAACACACAGAAGTGTACCCGTGATCTATGGAGGAGGGATGCTTACAAAACTGCCTGAGAGTGCAGGAGTAGATTTATGAAGACCAAAGCTAAGCTGACTTGAAAGTAACAACTGACCTGAAGAGCAATGAGAAGAGCGTAACCAAGGTTTGTTAAAGAACTTCATGTGATTCAAAACATAGAACTGCATACCCAAATTGACATCGAAGTAATTATTAATATTTGCCCAATTAAAGTCTAGTGCTGTCAAACAATATTTTCGTTGTTGCTTTTGGTGTACACTTAAACAACTTTCAACAATTTATACCTCCTCTTTGTTCACAGTTCAAAGTTCCTTCCATAGCAGTGCACAAACTTATTCGAAGGATCTTCATGGCTTTTCACAATAGAGTATATTTTCTTGTCTTGAATCACAAGAAAAAACATCTCCCCACATTACGAATGATGCAAAATTAATAATGGATATTAATTTGGATATCCAGGCAAAGATAGTTAATAACTATGAAAATTGTTTATTAACATTAAATCTCAACAGATAACTTAGTTACAAGGTTAAAAATGCATGGTTTGGAAATTTATACACACAGGGAACAGGCAAAACTGGGACAGTTTTAAGAGGTAACCAGCAAATGCAAACATTATACTGAAAGAGAAGGTTCCTATGGTCAATACACTGCTGGCAGTTCGTTATCCTACTTAGCCACTGGATGGACACAGGAAGCTTATTTCTGCTTCTGGCAGAAGGCAGTTAGTGATTGCAAAAGCCTTTAAGGATTTACTCACAAAATAGTGTCAGATAGTACCCAAAGTAGGTGGAGGGGTTGCTGTCGGTGGTCTTAAAGCCATTAGAGGCTTTGGAGTTTTCCCAGGCCCTTTTCCCAGGCAGCTGAAGTCTGGCACAGTCTCTAACCTGCTTCCTCTTGACTCCCAATTCAGCAGAAGACTTGCAGAGGGGCAGGCAGGATGCAATGCCATGTGCAGGCTTGGCACAATGTCACGCTGGCTGTGCAGGCTGATCCCCTGCAAGCATTTAGAGCCTGTGCCTGATAAGCTCTTGGAAGGCAGTCTCTAGGCAGTTCAAGATGCAGTGGGGCAGCAGGAGCACGGATGCAACGGCAGAGCAGGTTGTGTCACTTACTCATCTCCTTTTATCAATACAGCCTGAAACTAATGGGCCTTTGAACATAGATTAGCCAATCAGGATGCCAAGCTTGACCATATCAGATGAAGCCATAGGCTTGCTTTACCCAAATTTAGGCAGAACACAGGCCTTGCACAAGGCAGGTACAAGCTGAGCGTGTGTACCTTGTTTACCATAGGATGCAAATGACCAGAGTCTTTAGACTCAATGGCTTCAGGTTCTTTGTCCTCTTTCCTGTGGTTGCTTCTCCCCAAAACAGAAGGAGAGAGAGCAGAAAAAACGCGTCTAGGCAATCCAGGACATGTATAAGCCTATTTTGGCCTGCTTAGGCCTACCACGACACCACCCAAAGCAGTTCTATGATTCTACCCAAATATGGTGCCTAGGAACGTGATTTAGTGGTGATGTAACAATGTTAGGTTACCAGTTAGATTTGATGGTCTTGAAAGTCTCTTCCAAACAAAATGATTTTCTGATTCTCTGATTCTAATATTGAGAAAATCGTCCCTGAGTTTTACAGCATACTTTAAGAAAATATAATTATAAGAAACAATACACCAAATAATTTTTCAAATTTTTGTTTACTTTTATCAGGTAGTACCAAGTTTGAGGGTTAATTACATTTTGAAATTCTATTAAAACTACAATCATTTTTTGGTATGGCCAGATCTCATATTTATGCTGAGCTCCCAACTCAGAATTATGTCATTAGAAGTCAGAGCGCTTTGCAAAACAGGTTGCCCTTCCTGATTTACTGATGGGGAATCTGAAGTGAGGAGGATGGAAGTAATTTGACTATGGTAGTCAGTACCTGAGGGAATAAATGAATGTCCTAGCAAGGTGCATTTCCCAACAGGCAACAACATCAAGGTGTTTTAGTGGTCTTGCATTCTTTATCTTTTATTTATACGCTTTTTTATTCTAGTGGAGGTGCGGTTTTATGACACCATCATTTTCAGGCCCTTGTCTTCTTGCTGGCTGGAAATTTATTTATTTGTTTGTTTGGTTGGTTATTTATTTATTTTAAAATGTATAATGTGCTCGAAACAAGATTTTTTCACAATTGGATGCAGACTTTAGATCTCAACATTTTTGGAAAGCCTATATGGGAGCTGCTTGAATTTTTGGATGTTACTGAACATTTCCTCTGATTCTAATAATTTTTGCTTGATGTAAATCAATACTATTTTAATTAAAAAGTTGATCTTGGATTATTTTTTTCTGATAACTTTTTAGGGTTTCTTTTTAATATATATACATATTATATTTTCTATTATAATTTTCCTATTTTCTCCAACTCAGACATTCTGTTATCATACTAATTCCCCAGTCTTCTGCAAGCCTATTGTCTGTATCGACAGTTCGTATTTTATAAGATTTATTACATATATAAAACTTATTAAAAGGAATGAAATACTTCAGCCTCCAAGCCCTTGCATTAGCTATGACTTCCTTCATGGGTTGCTTTGTTTCTCCTATGTGGTAATTGCCCCTGTTATCTTTATTTACCTTTTACTCCCTTGGTAAATCATTTGATTTATTGCAAAATAAATATGTCTTCAGTTAAGCTTCAAGCAGTAGTGTAGCAAAAACAATATGGATAAAAGAAAGCAGCGGTCCCCAACGCTTTCCTAGCACACCCTAGCTGACTGTTGGACCTATGGACCAGTGTTAATCGGATGAGCTTCAACAAAGCCGAGGTCCTGCACTTGGGCACAACAATCCCAAGCAATGCTACAGGCCTGGGGAAGTGTGGCTAGAAAGCTGCCTATCAGAAAGGGACCTGGGGGTTCTAATTGACAAGCAACTCAATATGAACAAGCAGTGTACCTGGCTGGCAAAGAAAGCCAATGGTATCCTGGCTTGTATTAGAAATGCTGTGTCCAGCATGTTACAAATTATACACAATTAATAATTCAATATTAATTTTGATATCCAGGCAAAGATTGCTAATAACTATGAAAACTGTTTATTAATGTGAAATCTTGCCAGAAAACTTATTTACAATGTTCAAAATAAACAAATAAACATTTTGGATATTTATACACACAGGGAACAGGCAAAACTGGAACACTTGAAGAAATAACTAGCAGATGCAAACATTAGAACTGGAAAGAGGTTCTTAGTTTCAATTATATCTCTTGCCCATCAAGGGACTCAAGAGGCTCCTTTCTGCTACTAGGGCAGAAAGGCACAATAGAATCTAGTTACAGAATTTCTTAGGGAGAAGCTTTGAATATTACTCACAAAATAGTATCAGACAGTACCAAAACTCGAAGGGAATTCCATCAGTATCTTGAGNGACAAGCAGGACTAGGGAGGTGATTGTCCTCTTGTACTCAACTCTGGTGAGACCACACCTAAAATACTGTATTCACTTCTGGGCAGCTCAATACAAGAGGGATGTGGAGGTGCTGGAGCAAGTGCAGAGGAGGGCAATGAAGCTGGTGAAGGGCCTGCAGAATAAATCTTATGAAGGAACCTGGGGCTGCTTAGTTTGAAAAAGAGGAGTCTGAGGAGACCTCATTGCTCTCTACAGCTACCTGAAAGGACATTGTGTAGAGGTTGGTGCTGGTGTCTCCTCACAGGTAAATAGCATTAGAACAAGAGGTAATAGCCTCAAGCTGTGACTGTGTAGGTTTAGACTGGATATTAGAATGTTTTTTTTCACGGAGTGATCAGGTGTCAGAATGGGCTGCCCAGGAAGGTGGAGTCACCAACCCTGGATGTGTTTAAAAGTCATTTGGATGTGGTGCTTGGGGATACGGTTTAGGGTGATCTTTGTAGAGTAGGGACAACAGTTGGACTTGGTGATCCCAAGCTGGTTGGACTTGAGTCTTTTCCAACCTGAATGTTTCTCTGTGTGATTCTATATGTGTGACTATGCCTTCTCATTCTGCTGTGTTCTTATTTGCACCATTAAAATATGTTTACACAAACCTGAAGTTTCCTTTGAAGTATGAGGTTTTTTTAAGTACTGTGCAATGATTCAAGGTCTTGTAATGACAGGACGAGGGGCAATGGATTCAAACTGGCAGAGGGGAGATTTAGACTGGATGTTAGGAGGAAGTTCTTTGCAGTGAGGGTGGTGAGACACTGAAACAGGTTGCCTAGGGAGGTTGTGGATGCTTCCTCCCTGGAGGTGTTCAAGGCCAGGTTGGAGGAGGCCTTGAGTGACCTGTACTAGTGAGAGGTGTCCCTGCCCATGGCAGGGGATCGGAACTAGGTCATCTTTGAGGTCCCTTCCAACCTTACCATTCTATCATTCTATGATTCTAATCAAACCAACAAGTAATTCAAGAGCCACAATTTTCAAAGCATGCTATATCCTACCAATACATTTAAACTAATTAATAAATTTAGTTGTTCACTTTCAACCAACTGTAAAAATGATATATGCTGAAGGTAAGACTTATTGAATCTCTTGTAATTATATGACAAGCCCCCTCAAAATGTACTGAACAGTTGCCACCTAAATTAGATTAAAAACTGTCAATTTTATTCTCACATTTTCTGTCTAGAAAAGTGATGAAGACTGATAATGTGGTGAATTTATTATGAATTAGGAAAATATTAAAAGTAAAAATGCACACTGCTAAAACAGAAATATTTGTATGGAAGGTATTTATGGAGAAAAAACATCACGGAAAGGAAGATTTCAAGTAAATTTCAAACCTTGGTGACAATGAGTATTTGGAATGTTGCAGTCTGGTTTTATTGGGTTTGGGTTGATTTTGTTTTTTGCTTTAAGGAAAACCAAAGGTTTCTGTATGCTTATATCGATGTATGGTTAATTTGCTAGCACTGAATCAAGAATTTGTGTATTTTCTGTTGTTTTTTCCCCCCATGCATGTGTTCAAAATGTATTAGTAAGACAGATAGCATTGTTCTTCAGAGGCCACTGTGGTCCATTAGGTAAATAATTCATATTTTGTGCTGTATAAGTACATAATTGTGTTTTCTGCAGTGGATGATAAAGGATCCAAGTTTTCTCTCCTTTTATTAGCTTTACATAAGCATTAGGGACATCACTTGAGAAACAAAGAGGAGAGAACATAAAGCCTGTTTTTAGATGAAAGAAGTACATTTTAGCCTCTGTCTCTTTATTTATTAGAGACAAAAACCAAAAACAGAAGAGAATGTTTTCAAGGCTGTAAAGCATATTAAAAGGTAAAAATGTCAGAATTAAGGTTGCACTATGGATTTTGTATATATGCGCTTTCTCCCTCACCTGCAGGACTCATACCTCAGCCAGTTCCTCAAATCCTATAATTTTGATCTGGTGGTGATTCATGATTCACAACAGCAACTGTCTTCTACCATAAGAAATCTGAAGTCTAGAGTTGCTACGTAATTTTGACCACAAACCTCTGAACTCCGTTGTTTATCCATTTCAAGATCCATCTCATCATCCACTCTTCTAATTCACACTTCCTGAACTTGCCTACAAGTTCAGACAGGAGTGTGGTAGAAGTCTTGCTAAAGTCAATGTAGACAACAACCACTGCTCTCCCTCTAGCTACCCAGTCACACCATCATACAAAGCTATCAGATTAGTCAAACTCAATTTCATAAATACTCTGTGTTCCTATAATTCTACCAAGTGATCAGTCCCTTTTTCCACATACTGTCAACTTCTTTCTTCCACATGATTTTTTTAGCAGCTCTTTCCTCACCCGTACAGATATCCTTTCTCCTCTACTCAATCTTTTACTCAAAGGAATGCACCTGTATTGACCTTGGAGGAAGTGATGTTTGAACATTAAGTGTCTCTCTTGAGCCCCCGTGCATTCCAGGGTTTTGGCCCACAGGTCTTTGAAGAGGACAAAGTTAGCCCTCCTGAAGTCCAGAGCTGTAATCCTACTTACTGCCCTGCTTCTTCATCAGAAGATACTCATCTATCATGTCATGGTCGTTGTTGCCAAGGCTGCTCCCAACCTTCACATCCCCAATCAGTTCTTCTTTACTTGTTAATACAAGGTCCATTAGTACACCTCTCCTTTTCAGCTCCTCCATCACCTGTATGAGGAAGTTATCATCGATGTGCTGCAAGAGTTTTTTAGACCGAGTATGCTCAGCTGTGTGGCCTTTCCAACAAATATTAGGGTGACTGTAGTCACCCATGAGTACTAGGTTGTGTGACCTTGAGGCTACTTCTTACTGTCTGCAGAAGGCTTCATTGACATCTTCTTCCTGGTTGGATGGTTTGTAGTAGACACTCATGACAATTTCACACATAGTTGCACTTTAGTTCTTACCCATAATTTTTCAACACCTTCTTTCTCCAGACCTGGGTAGAACTCAGTACATTCCAGTTGCTCCTGCACATAAAGAGCAACTCCACCACCTTGCTTCGTTGTTCTATTTCCTAAAAGGTACAAACCCACCCATGACAACATTCCAGTCATGCAAGCTATCCCACCATGTCTCAGGAACTGCAGTGAGATCGTGGACCTGTGACCGAACACAGATATCCATCTATTCCCCATGCTGTGGGCATTGCTGTGCAAGCATTCCAGACAGAGATCATCTAGCTCCAAACCTCCTACCATGGGCAAGGACACCTTACCCTAGACCAGGTTGCTCAAAGCTCCATCTAAACTGTCATAGAACCATAGAACGACTAAGGCTGGAAAAGATACTTAAGATCATGGAATCCAACTGTAGCCCAACTACAGTGGCCACTAAATCACGTCCTGAAATGTCATATCTACACAATTCTTGAACGTCTCCAGGGATGGTGACTACACCACCTCCTTGGGCAGCTTGTTCCTATGACTCACCACTCTCTCAGTAAAGGACTTTTTTCCTAATGTCCAATCTAAACCTCCTCTGACACAACTTAAACTTGTTTACTCTTCCCTGTTGCCAGAAGAGACCAACGCCAGCCTCATTACAAGCTCCTGTCAGGTAGTTGCAGAGAGCAATAAGGTCAGCCCTTAACCTTCTCTTCTCCAGATTAAACAATGCCAACTCCCTCAGCTGCTGCTCCTGTGACATGCCCTCCCAACTCCTGACCAGCCACACTGCTCTTCTCTGGACACATTCCAGCATCTCAATGTCTTTCCTGTACTGTGGCACACAGAACTGAATGCAATACTCAAGCTGTGGCCTCACGGGGGATGAGTACAGGGGCACAATCACTTCCCTACTCCTACTGGACACATTGTTTTTGATACAAGCCAGGACACCACTGGCCTTCTTGACCAGTATGCCCTTCTTGGGCATACTGTTGGCTTATGTTCAGCTGGCAGTCCGCCAGCATGCCTAGATCCTTTTACACCAGGCTGCTTCCTAGCCACTCTTCCCCAAGCCTGTAGCAGGACCCAGCCTTGTTAAACCTCATTCTGTTGACCTCAGCCCATCAATTTAACCTGTCTAGATGTCTCTGCAGTTCCTTCCTATCCTCAAGAAGAATCAACACTCCCACTCAATTTAGTGTTATCTGCAAACTTGCTACTGGTGCCCTTGATTCTGTCATCCAAATCATTAAGGTATCA
>VWYK01038332.1:0-16584 GCA_013399775.1 Semnornis frantzii | reverse complement strand
AGGCTCTGCTGTGTGATGCCTGACGACAAGACAAGAGGCAATGGTGCAAGGTGTGGCATAGGAAGTTTCATGTAAACACAAGGAGGAATTTTTTCAGTGTGAAGGTGACAGAACACTGGAACAGGCTGCCCGGGGGCGCTGTGGAGTTTTCCTCTCTGGAGATATTCAAAACCTGCCTGGATGTGTTCCTGTGTAATCTGGTGTAGGAGATCCTGCTCTGGCAGGGGGGTTGGAATGGATGAGCTTTTGAGGTCACTTCCAGCTTCTGACACTCTGTGATTCTGTGAAGATCTGACTGCTTTCACTCAAACATTTATGCCAGCATTACCCGTAGAACAGAGCTTCAGGAATTTGCAAATGCATATACATGGTCACAAAAACTTGAGCAGTGAAGAAAAATAAAGAGGTATCTGTATTTGCTCCTTGCAAATAAATTGATGGTAGGTAGGCAGTATTTGCACTTAGAGACAAGACAAAGAGGTGTATGAAATCCATATTAGTATTTAAGGACAGACCAATTCCTCTTAAGACTGGAGAGCATTATTTTAAAGACGGCCAACAAAACACTTTGCTTACTAGCTGAGACTGCGCAGTGCAGAGGCAAGGAACCAAAGAGAAGATACTTTTAGAAGCATCTATCTCCAGAAGTTGCTGGGGTGCTGACATAAAATTAACCTCCCTCTATGGAACTTCAAAACAAGACAACTTGAATTGGTAATTATTTGGGGAAAAGCCCCACACCAAACACACCAAATCCAATCTCATGTCAACTTACCAGTGCTGCGGGAAAGAAAGTCCTTCCACAAATCCTGCATGGCAACAAATCTCCAGTTTGCACAGGAACCTCACCTTTAAAAAAAGAAGAAAAAAAAAAACTATAAAAAAACAGCAACACACTTCTGTAAGAAAATGCATCTGAATTTGTGACAGCAGTTTCTTCCTCATTTGCTAACCTCATTTGCTAAGCAGTAAGAACAGCTGTTATTTAACAAGTATACATTCCTTGAACAGTGCAGAGACTGCAAATCAGAAAGGTAAACACGATACCAGAGTCCTTAATGTCATCTGGAAGCTGTCTGGCCCATGACATGTCATCATTGATTCTGATAATTTTCAGTACCAGACTCTGCACCCTTAAAAGGATCCCTCTATGCCAACATGCAACAACAGGTTTAGTGTAAGTCACAACAGCCCAAACACACTCTAAATGATAATTTAGTATTTGTGTGTCTTTGGGAGAGCACCACCTGCTAAATCACACCTCATCACTTATTTTTCTCTATTAAGTCAAACTGTTCCAATTTCTCTTGTAAAGAAAAACACAATTCATGCTGTTTTAACTACACATTCTATTCAGATTAGTATTGACCACTTACAAAAGCATTTCTGACTTCGCTCTTCCAGCTTTGGTTACAAAAACATTAAGTGGTATACTTAAGAGTCACAGAAGCCTTCTGATTGGAAAAGACCTTAAAATAAAGTTCAGCCATTCTCTAATTCTAATGAGTCTGCTCCTAAACCATGTCTCTCAGCACCACACTTCTGCCTCTTTGAAACACCTCCAGGGATGAAGATTCAACCACCTCTCCTGGGAAAGTGTTCAAGTAGTTGAGATGCCTTTCAGTGAAGAAGTTTCTTCTAATATCTGACCTAAACCTCCCCCAGCACATCTTAGGGCCACTTTCTCATACAAGATATGCACAGAGTTATTTTGTTTCATTACTTTAATTCTTTCTCTCAGTACTCTTAACAGACATCACTGCAAGCTTACTTCTGCTACAGAGTCCAAGCCCTTTTTAGCATGTTATACTGCCACAATCCTCGGCTTTGCAGAAACAAGGAAGAAACATTTCATGGGAATATGAAGGGACACTGTTTGTGTCTTTGAGAAATTACCTGCAATAAATCAGAATTAGTGGTGTATAGTATAAAATTAGAGATGTGACTGTGAGAATTCAAGTATTTGCCTTAGCAAAATAAACATTTTCCACCGCTTCTGTTCACTGAACTCTGGAATTCTAGATCGTGGTCAAATGGACCATTACAAGGAGGAGGCTTGATAGATGCTCACCTGACCCAGCACTGTTTACATACAACATACCAGTTTGCACTCATGGTTAGTTTCGGAGTTGGATTTCCTTACAGCATTTCGGCCCTCCTCTGCTTGCTGAGGTATTCACTCACACTCCTCAGGAGCTATTACTTCTAACACCTCCTCCCTATCATGCCAATCACTGACCCAAAACACAAAAGTTACTTTACAAAGTGAAAGTTCCTTAAGTTTTGTTGAAAATGGGAAGGTGACAGCCCTTTAGATCTGTACGCTTCACCCTTCAATCTCTTAATCATTCAATAATCTAAAAGGTCTTTTCCAATCAAAAAGATTTTATGATTGCTGTGATTTTCCTATTTTTCTGTAAAAAAAAAAAAAACAACAAACCAACAAACCAGACACCAAAACAATGAAAACCTCCAAACCTCTAATATTTCTCCATAGGTGCCCATCTTAATGAAGGGTTAACAATGTCATCAACATAAGAACTGATCATTTACAAATAAAACAAGGGAATAAAATGTTGGAAGTTGGAAGAGTTGGGTTGGTCTGTTTGTTTGCTTTCTCTATTTTTAGCATGCATCTGGGGCTAAATTCCCACAGTAGATCTATCACTGGATGATCCCTCCCTAACAGAAAAGGGGAATCAGGAAAAGGAGACCCACAGACTGAAATGCAAATGGGTTTAATGAAATAGCCAAATTGATCCCAGCTCAATAACAAGCATGTAAAATTACATTCAGCCCAGTAAAGGCCCAGCAGTCATAGCAACCAAGGCAGCAACCGGCAGGATAAGCAAGAGCAGGATCAAGAAGAATCAAAGCAAGAGGTTATAGCAGAAAGCTCTTCTCTCCTCTCCTTAGCAGACTTCCCTCTTTATCCTGAGCACGATGCTGATGGTCTGGGACACACCTGAGTCAGCTGTCCTGGTTGATTCAGTACTGCTGATAGCCCACAGTTATGTTGCTGGGCATTCTGGCCCAGCAAACCAGAACAGCTTTTAAAACAGCTTTCACACATGGTATCTAATGTTGTCAGTCACAGACTGAATGAATTTTCCCAAACAGTTAACAGAAATGCTGTCCACACTGCGTTTTATGCAGCCCAGGAGCAAGCGCACACTGCTGGCTCATGTTGAGCTTCTCATCAACCATCATTCCAAGAAGTCGTCCTCTTCAGCACTGCTCTCTATCCATTCACGGTCCAACCTAGATTTGCGCTTGAAATTGCCTTGGCCCAGGTGCAGGACGTTGACCTTGGATTTGCTGAAATTTATGAGGCTGGCACCAGCCCAACTCTTCAGCCTGTCCAGGTCCCTCTGAATGGATCCCTTCCTTCCAGCGCGCTGACTGCAACACACAGTTTGGTGTCAATGGCAAACTTGCTGAAGAAGCCCCAAACCACGTTGCCCAAAGATGTTAAACATCTCCAGTCCCTCTACCAACCTCTGAGGAACACCATTCACTACTGATCTCAACTTATACTTTGAAACATTAACCATTACTCTTTGAGTGCAAGCATCAAGCCAATGAATGCACAAAGTACGAAATACTTACACCACTGACAGCACAAGGTTTGCAGATTCTACTTATTTTGCAAAAAGTAATTCTCAAATGCAAATGGAAGCCAAACAAACACACCACACTGCTTAATAACAGGCAGGACTTGCCATTCTTTGGTAGAGTCTGCTTGTCTGTGTGACCAGCAGGACCAGGAAAGTGAACTGTTTGCCTGTATTTAGCACTAGTGAGGCCACACCTTCAATGATGGGTCCTTCACCACAAGAAAAACATCAAGGTGCTTGAGCAAGTCCAGGGAAGGGCAACAAAGCTGGTAAAGGGTCTGGAGAACAGGTCTCGTGAGGAGTGACTGAGGGAACTGGGGTTGTTTAGTCTGGAGAAAAGGAGGCTGAGGAGAAACCCGTTTGCTGTCTCCAGCTTCCTCAAAGGAAGTTTGAGCTGGGTGAACGTTAGTCTCTTCTCCCTCCTTAAAAGTGATAGAACAAGTTGCACCAGTAGAGGCTTAGACTGGGATTAGAAGGTAGTTTCTTGCTGAAAGGATTCTCAAACACTGGAACGGGCTCTCCAGGAAGGTACTCAAATCGTCCTCCCTGGAGGTGTTGAAAAGAGGCAGAGATGCAGTGCTGAGGGACATGGTTTACCATCAGCCTTGGTAGTTAGATAATGGTTGGACTTGATGATCTTAAAGGTCTTTTCCAATCAAAATGATTCTATGATTCTGTAACTGAAAACATGCATGATTTATCCCACCAAGCAAATCCCTTCTTGCCTGTGCTATTCAGCAATCTGTAAGAAGAGTCAAAGGAAAAGCAAATCATAGTAAGCTCTGTCTCTTACTATTCAATTATTCCCCTACTGTGCACTTTTTGTGCAATTAGGTTCTTCACAATTGTCTGACAAATACTGAACCAATCTACTTCCACCTATCTACCCCTAATTTTAGAGGAAAACCTCATGAATTCTCTACTACTTCTGTATTGACAATGCAGTCTAATCTGGTATAAACCTGTCATTTCTCCTTCCAAAAGATCACACAAAGCAGCATCACTTCCATCCCTTCAAGCTGAAAACCTGAGTAATATTTTCCCAGCACCCTTGCATGCTTTTATGTCAAATTTTCAGCCTGACAATGCAAGTGCATTGTAGTTGTCATAATTACTGGGTTTGCATTGAACCTGAAAGTCTGATGGTGGTGAGTTTGGTGTCATTTCCTCAAAAATAAGGAGAGTTCCATTGCCTCAAAGTGACAGCCTGGAGGAGGATTCTGTGAAGGAGGTGTTTTTGTGACTGAAAAACGTGTATGCAGTCAAGAATGGTTGTAATATTAGCATACACACGGTTCACACCATGGTGTGCTTCCCTTTTCTCTGTCTGTCCTTCTTTCCCTCCGTCCTCGTTTGAAGCGTACAACTACGAAAACACAGCAGGGTCACACTAACCACACTTTAAAATAACCAGCTCTCCTGGACTCCTCTCTAGGACTGTATTTCGTGAGATTCTTCCAAGCATATCCCTAAACAAGTCGAAGCCTGCTCCCCTGAGGTCCAGGGCTGAGATCTTGCTAGGTTCCCTCATCTCAGGATCCCGAATTCCATCAACCCATAAACACTGTGGGTAAGGCTGCCCCTGGCCCTCACATCTCACATGTCTGTAAGCAGGAAGCCCAGCATGAGTATCTGCTGGCCCTTAACAATACTGGGACCAGTGTTGTTTCATATCTTCACAAATGACATAGCAAGATTGAGGCACCCTCAGCGAATTTGCAGATGACAGAAAGCTCAATGGTGCAGCTGACAGGCCTGCAGGACAGGATGCCCTCCAGAGAGACTTGAACTAGCTTGTCAAGTGGGCACATATGAACCTCATAAGATTCCACAAAGCCAAGTGCTAGGTTCCACATGTGGGTTGGGACAATTGCTTTTATCAATGCATGCTGGGCAGGGATAGAGAGTACCTCTGCAGAGAAGGGCTTGGTGGTGTTGGTGGATGAAAAGTCAGACATGAACCGGCATTGTGTGCTTGCAGCCCAGAAGCCAATAGTGTCCCGGGCTGGATCCCCAGCAGTGTGGTTATCAGGTCAAGGGAGGAGATTCTGCCTCTGCTCTGATCAAGTGTGCTGGTTTGAGGCTAACTGGAATATTTTAATAGAGAAAATTATATTATAGGCTGTGAAAAGAAAACAATGGTGATGTCTACTTCACTCATAGGCTTGCTGAAACGTTTAACAACACAAAACAAAGATAAGACAATTGGGTTTGCAGATGCTCTGGGGCTGTCTAGCATTTTTACCTTCGCCTCTCTGTCAAGTAACAGAAGAACACGAGTATTTTGAAGCAATTCCAGAGGAGGCCACAAAAAATGACAAGGGGGCTAAAGCATCTCTACTCTGACGACAGGCTGAGAGAGTTGGGGCTTTTCAGCCTGGAGAAGCCTGCAGGGAGACGATCACTGATGGGGACAGACTTTTTAGCAGGGTCTGTTGCAACAAGAAAATGGGTGATAGTTTCAAACTAAAAGAGGGAGATTTGCACTGGATACAAGAAATTTTCTACCATGAGGGTTGCGAGACACTGGCCCTGTTTGCCCAGAGAGATGGTAGAAGCCTCATCCTTTGATACATTCCAGGGCACATTGGATGGGGCTCTCAGCAACATCATCTAGTTAAAGATGTCCTTGCTCATTGTGGGAGGCTGGTTGGACTAGATGACCTTTAAAAGTTTCTTCTAACCTAAACTGTTTTATGATTCTGCCTCCCCTTGTCATCACCTTAGTCACCTACATCAGAAATCTATCATCAATGCACTCCAGAAGACACATGAATTGCTTGTGCCTTGCTGATTTGTCCCTAGAGCAGGTTTCTGGTGGTTAAAAGTGTCTCATGAGGACCAGGGTCTCTGAATGCAAGACTCCTTTCAGTCATCTGAAGGAGGCCTGTTCCTGATCAGGTGGTTTGTAGCAGAAAACTTCTCACGCTGGTCTGCCTGCTAACTGTCATCCACAAGCATCCAGGTGGCTCCATAGCAAAGCTCCAAGTGTTCTCCCTGCTCTCTCACAGAAAAGGTAACTTTCCCCCTTGCCATCCAGCTGGTTCTTCCTGAAGAGCCTGTACTCATCCACTACAACACTGCAGTCCTGTGAGCTGTCCTACCACCTACACAAGATTTCAACCCTACAGCTGCATGCAGACCTCAGATTCCTCCCATCTTGCGAGTGTTAACACACAGCCACATCAGAGGCACTCAATAGTGATGATCACTGAGAGAAATCTATCAGAGCTTCTCCTGTAATGCATTTGGAAACACACACAAAAAAAATAAAACAACCGAAGGCAAATTAACAGCACTATTTGATCAAGTTGACTTCAGATACATTATCTGGTCTTCTATTAACGAGCTTTAAGATCAATTAAAGCCACTAGAAAGCGCATGACCTGCCAAATCTACGTAGGTGTTACACAATTGGCACCACAAACACACTATTTTCCTATAGGAGACTACAATCACCATGATGACTGTAAGCAGGCAGTCTGGCCATGACCAACCTTCAATCAACACTGCTTTGCATCAGTGACCCCCAAAGTCATTCTGGATTTACATAGTCTACCACCCAAACAGAACTGCAACAGAGCAGTTTCAGTCTAATTCTACTTGCTTAGCTTGGTAAACAATAACGTGACAAATTTGATTTATAATATATTGATTTCTAGTTCACTCCTCTCCTTGAAATTCAGTTTTAAAGAAATTCCATGGAGGGGAGCAAAACAAGCCCATTCCTCACTCCCTCACTCCTGTTAACGCACTAGTGGAACTTGATTTCACTGAATTGCAACAACTGCTTTTGAGAATAACCACACTCTGTGTGTGTGCAGGTAAAATACATTCACCTTCCCCAATCAATTAAATTCAATTGCCTGAACCAATCTAATTTCTGCAATTCACAATAAAAATGTGATAATTCTATAAGAACTATAGCAAAAGTGTGTCAAATCTATGGGTAGATGTTGAAGAAACCAATTTGAAACAACTTCTGCCTACACAGGGATTTTCTTTTAAAGGAGGAACATTCTTCATAGTGCACTTCCCTATCCCATCAGCCTATACTTAGCATGCAGAACGTTTCCTTTAAAAGAAACATGTCAATTTCTGCCCCAAAACATAAACATTAAATCAGAAAAACCCAAACCAGAAAAAACATAATGGCCTTAGAAAAATAGATTGACCACAATTATAGCATCAAAATTAGATCACTTAATGAAGGTGCAAGTGAAACTGTAACTGAATGCAAAGTCCTATTTACTGTTGTTTTAATGGCTATCAGAAACAATTTCTTAAAAAAAATATATACAATAATATTACTTTTGCATTTCCATCTTTAACAGCTTCCAATCTGCTGATTTACAAAGAGCACTGTAAAACTGAATTGTCATTTTGCTGGATAGATAAGATACCTTAAAAAATACATATATATATATACACACACACATATACATATATAAACACGCATATACATATATATGAAATAAAAGCTAAAGTGTTCCAAAAAGGCAGGAACCATTCTCAAATGGAGCTTAAGAAAATGGCTGCCAAAATAAGGAAGCATCTAGTGAAAGGCAAGACAAGAGAGAAGAGAAAGGAAGACTGGCAGTAATATTTATTTTTCTTTTCAAACCAAGGTTTTCTACACTGTTAGGGAAGGGGGAATAAAAAAGATAATGACAACTGGACACTAGGTTATTCGGAATTCTGTCGAAGCAAGTAGCAGCATTTGCTCTCAAGAGTCACGTTAAGCATGTAAAACCCCAAATAGGAATGCTTGGATGGTTTTGGGTTAGATTGGGGTGTCTCAGACATTCTGAGTGCCAACAAATTGTTGAGGAACAAACGCTATTAGAACCCAAATCTCAGCTCTAAGCAGAGGATGCTAGGCAGCAAGACTTCAAGGACACACCCAGCCTGATTAAAGCCGAAATGCTTAATCATAGCAGTCCCTCCTTGCCATCTGCAAGGAAAAGCTCTGGCTTAGAGGCTGCAGGCTGTTCTCCCGAGCAAGCAGCCACTCATCCCTTTCCAACCACAACCAGCCTCTCCCAGCTGCTAGAGTCCAGCAGGGTGAAGGATAACTTCTGGGACCGAGTAAGTCCTGCCATTACCTACCACAGAGGGCTGGACTTCTGCCCTCGGACACAGCTCTCCCTCTGCCTCTTACTTCTCAGCCCTGATTTGCTGGGATGGGCTGCGAACAAGTGTGGGAAGCGGCACTGACGGCTCAAGCAGCTGTCGCCGGCATCCTCCCAGAAAAAACAACAGCCTGGAGAGAAGCCGATCAAACGCCACCATTGGATTGCTGCGGCTTAAAGGAAGTCAGGAATGCAGTGCTTGGATCTCCTCCTCCATCTCCTCTTCAAGCAAAACAGAGAGCAACAAACATGCCAGGAGACAGCTTCTCTTCTTGCCGTCCATCAGCGAAAAAAACAAGGACACGTTAACCCACCGCGCATGGTCCTGAGATTCAGCTCATGGGCTACTCAGGGACCCGAGCTTTAAACTTGCCTCAGAGAACACTGCATTTTCAGGCACATTGAGTCTGCTGCTTCAAGTATTTTCACCAGTAAACCACATGAAAATTGAAATCTGACAAACAAGGCTGCACAGCAGCAAATGTTGAGTTAGATTTGTCCCCTGTAGTGACCAGCTCCTCCCACAGAACTTTAACATTAGAAACTCGATTTTCAGTACCAATCTAGCACTGATAGAAAGAACAAAGCAACAGACTTAAAAAAACACTAAAGTAAATCTTAGAAGAAACTCTGGAACCACAGAGAAACTTGCATTGCCAGTTCACTGAACATTTGCACTTGGATGTAGTGAGAAAATGGAACTCGAGACTGGATACATTATTCAGCTTTTTTTTTGATGTCACTAATGCAGCTCCATGAATCAGCTAGCAGAACATGGACTCTGTGCATTGCAGAGAGAATCATTATAAACTGAGTTTTCTTAGCAGAAATAAAACCAGATCTTCCATTTATAATGCTGAGACAAAGCACCAGCTACAGAGAGGAAAGTGTCCATGCCAAGCATCCTCAGCTTGAGGGGGTCTTCCACTGCCATACATCAGCTGACTGCTGCCAGAAGACAAAATCCTGCCCTCCACTGTGACCATGTCCCTCACACGCACAACAGCCAGGAGCTGCCGGGAATTGATTTTGCTAAGCACAAACACAGAGAGTGAGCAGCCCCAGAGAGATTTCAGAGGCAGCCTGTGTCAGATATGTATAACTGTGCTTCTAAACACAATCCGAAATGGCAACAAGCAACGTTCGCCTGAGTTGGAGGTGGAGCAATGATGGGAAGAATCTGTAATACACAAATAAAGTATTTTTTCATTTATCAAGAATAATTTCATGTATCATTGGTAATTTATAATTTATTATTTCATCCTGCCTGTACTCAGCACTGGTGAGGCCACAGCTTCAACACTGCGTTCAGTTTTGGGGCCTTCACTACAAGAAGGGCATGGAGGTGCAGGAGTGGGTCCAGAGAAGGGCAATAAAGCTGCTGAAGGATCTGGAGAATCTGGTGAGGAGCAGCTGAGGGAACTGGAGTTGTTTAGCCTGGAGAAAAGGAGGCTGAGGGGAGACCTTCCTCTCTACAATTACCTGAAGGTATCGAGCTGGATGTTTGCCTCTTCTGCTTCCTAACAAGAGGAAATGGCCTCAAGTTGCACCAGGGGTTTCAGTTGGATATTAGAAGGAACTTTGTCAGTGAAAAGGTTCTTAATCACTGAAACGGGGAGGTGATTGAATCCACATCCCTGGAGGTGTTTAAAAGAGGTTGAGATGTGATGCTAAGGAATGTGGTTTAGCACCTGAATTGGTAGAGTTAGATAATGGTTGAACTCCATGATTTGATGGGTCTTTTCCAACCAAAACACTGCTATGGCTGTTGTCATTGGGTTTGCCTGTATTTTCCCCATCTTGCGGCTGCCTTTCTACAGACACTTCACCTGAGCCTAACTGGACATGCATTGAAAGAGGCAGCTCAAACTGAAAATCTGCAAATAAAAACAAACCCACTTGCTTTGAATATTTTGAAGGGGGAAAAAAAGTAATATATGGCTGCAGTAATTTGCTTAGAGAAAGAAAAACACAGTAGAGATGACCTATGGAAACACAAAAATACTTGTTGCAAGAACTCGATCAGCATTCAAGGATGATGGATACCAGCGTGAGATTTCAGTGTTCACAAAGAAAGGACATTAAAAATGTTAGACATGGCTTACTATCTGTGCTGTTGTCAAACTTATCTTGAGTGTTCAAAATCACAGAATCATTTAGGCTGGAAAAAAAAAGATCACCAGGTCCACCCATTAATCCAACAGTACACCAAGTCCACTGCTTAAACCAGATCCCGTAGCACCAAGCCTAAACATCTTTAAAATACTTCCATGGATGATGTAAGGGGCAAAGGAACATTTCACATCATGGAAATACGCCTTTGTAAGTTGTAGCTTTTGAAAGTACTTTCCAGAAAAGCTTCACAGATTTTGCCCATGATTTAGCAGTTCTTCCACCCACTGCTCCCCAATACCTACTGAAACACAGCTGAAATGTAATCCATTTCCAGCAAAGTCAGAGGCTGGACCAATTCTGCTGCAAAAATGACATGTTTTTTCATGCTTTTGCTGTTACCTGTAGATCTGTCCTCCGTTCTGGAGGTGCTGTGTCATGCAACACAGTTGGTGGAGCCAGCCTTGCTACGTCTGCTCACAGCCAAATCAATCACTGAGCAGGCTGCAAATGACATGCAGTCCCCAATGCAGTCAAACACACAGTTTACTCAAAGTTAAAGCAGGTTTGCCCTTCTGCACAAGCAACATGATTGTCACAAGACTGTTGTCTGACTAAAGCACTACTGGATAAGACACTGGACACCACCACCCAAATTTAAAAGGAACTAATAGTCAGTAAACCATAAAGAATCTGTCAAATAAAAGAGAATCTCCTGGGATTTTAAAGCCAAATCATGCTGTCCGGGTGTGTAGCCCTGATGAAGTCACTAGGCATAAAAGTAGAGTCTGATGACTGTAAAATCTACCAAAGGCAGAAAACAGGTATCACTGAGAATCACTTCGCTTCTCCAACTGTACTAGAAGGCATAAAGAACAAAGGCTGTGCTGTGCACATCCCTGTTTAAGCACTCAGTTGCCTGTAATGAAGCACAGCCCAGAAGACTTAATGACTGTTTTTTGATGTTACTCAGCACAAGTCTGCGGTTTTTTCCTCAAGAAACACAGCGAAAGTAGCTTGCAAAATACCGTAATGACAGGCCTACAGAAGTGCTCACATAGCAAGCTGCAGCTTCAACAATCCCAGGCTGATACCAATGCCCTGATCTACGTCTCTGGAGGGCGACGAGGTCTTCATTAACACAACCGTCACAGGGTGAAGTTGCCAATACTCTGCCAGCACATACCTCGTCTTAACAGCACCGAACACTTCCCGAGCGTCTTAAGTGTATCCTAACACACAGCTTAACCATCTGTCTGCAAAAAAAAACCCAGAATGCTTGGCAAAGAGGCCGGCCCCCACCCCAAACGCCGAGTAGGCTGACCTCGCTCGGAGCGCGCAGCGGCAGGAAGCGGCCGGCGGGGAACGGCCACAGCCCCGCGGCTCGGCTGCGGCAGCTCAGCAGCGCCCGAGACAAAGCGCAGCGAGGCCGGCCCAGCCTCGCCACCCCAGAAGCAGGTTGCGGCGCTCCCCCACCCTCAGCCCCGGTTCTCCCCCAGCGCTCCCGGCCGCGGACCGAGCCAAGGCCACCGCCCCAGCTCAGGAGGCTCCGAGAACGAGGCGAGGCGGCGCCCGGGCCCCAGCTGCCGCTCCCGCCGCCACCCAAGCACGCCTTGCCACAGCACAACGGCCGTCCTCGGCGAGAGGAAGGGAGCCGCTGCCGCTCACCTTCCAGCCCCTCCATGGCGCTCCCCAACCGCCGCCACCGGCCCCGCCGCCGCTGCTGCTGTGGCAACGCCGCCNGCTGCTGCTGTGGCAACGCCGCCACCTCCCGGCCCGCTAACAACCGCCGCTCCCATTGGCCGGGCGCAGGGCGGGCCGGCCTCCCCCGCGGACACAGCCCCGCTGCTCAGAGTCTGCCGCGCAGCCTACCCGGCCCCTAGGCTCTGGCGCCTCGCCCTGCCGGCCCGGGCAGCCCCCGCCCCCCTGCAGCCTCTTGTGCCGGGCAGCCCCAGATAGCCCCCGTTGCAGCTTGAGGCCTTTCCTCGCGTCCTATCACTTGTTACTGGGAAAAGTGACCAACACCCATCTCGCTTCAACTTCCTGTCAGAGAGCGAGGAGGTCTCCTCTAAACCTCCTTTCGTCCAGACTAAACCCAAACCCCCGTTCTCTTAGCTGCTCCTCACCAGACCTGTTCTCCAGAGCCCTCACCAGCTTCGGTTTCGTTGCACTCCAGCAGCACGATGTCTTTCTTGCATTGAAGGACCCTAACTGAACACCGCCTCCAGGTCTTTCTCTGCCGGGCAGTTTCCAGCCATGCTGCCCAAAGCTTGGAGCTTTGCATGGGGTTGTTGTGATGCAGGACCCAGCACCTGACCTTGTTGAATCTCATACAGTTGGCCTTGGCCCATTGATACAGCCTGTCCAGGTCCCTCTGCCGAGCCTTCTTACCCTTAAGGCTGTTTTCAAGTCCTATGCTGCATTTATTAACTGCTTCTTTGCACTCTGTGTGTGCCAACATTGATTTTCTGGCTTCAGCATTTTCCTTACTGTTTATCTCTTTGATGAATGTATATGCAATTAGCAAGCTTTCAGTATTTTTCTTTTAGAATAAGAAAGTAAAAATTATCTCTTCTAAATTTCCAATTTTGTAGTCATCGCTTGCATCTATTCTGTGTTAGCTCATACAGGATCAGTGTCTTAAAGTGTCCTTCAGAGCTGATGTTACAGCATTGCTTGCATTTCTTTGCTGGGCATATTTCTGCTACTGCATCTTAGGTTACATTTGGTATGTTGTGGTAAATTTGTAGGCACCACGTATATATTTAGCTCTTTTCCATATCAGTTGTTCTGCAGTGGCGGCAATGATGATAGGAATTCTTTGCCTCTGAAGAGTAACACAGTTGGAACATCTGTTCAGAATCTTCAGTATCTTTGAGAAGGACCGAGTAAAGATGACCCTAAAAGCAGAAGCCACATCTTCCTTGCTCGCACTTGTTTTAAAGAGCTGAAGCACAAAACTATCATAGAACAACTACCTACAACCAAATTCCAGAAAGGATTCCAAAGAGAAGAGGTAGTCCACAATGAACTCCAATATTAAGCAGAAGCAGAGAGATGTCACCTTAGATTCAGACAATTTTCAGCAGACCTCAGGTCTCTTTTGCTGGCCAGTAAAGAGGAGGGGTTTTGGCTTTAGTTGGCAAAAAGTCTGCCCACACGCATAAATTATGAGATTGCTAAATTACAAGGACCACTTTTCCCTACTGCTTGTGAGCATCGATAAGTTATAGCTTAGTCTGGATCTTTGGCTGCATGAGTCGACATTGCAGAAAGAGACCAAGATTCCGCCTTTCTAGGCAAAGGTCTGAAAGGGTCCTGAATTTCAAAATGCAGAGAAGCAGTGATACCAAATCTTTCTGCCAGAATCTGCTGAGGCTTTTTGCAGGATAACTGGACAACTGTATTCACACGTACATTGATCAGCCTGGAGAAGAGAAACCTCTGGAGAGACCTTAGAGCAGCCTTCCAGTAGTTGAAGAGGGTTACTGGAGAGATGGGGAGGAACTTTCTACAAAGCCATGGAGTGACAGGATGAGGGGAAGCCAATATATCAAAATATTTTATTCTGAAGCAAAATTTTAAGTTCAGCCAATGATTCTGCTCTTAATATGAATTACTATGTCCTTTTCCTCTGCATAGCAAAGAAAACCACTACAGAATCATAATGCAAATTTAGATTTAACTGTAATTTTAATTTTCATCATGAAAGGAAAACCTCCTAAAAGGGTGAAACCGCCTCATCCCATCCACAGGACCATGTGTATAATTTTAATTGCTATACAGGGCATTTAGAGATTCCTAGAGAGTAGAATATTTCACTGGCTGTGTGATCAATTTGTACAATACATAGGTGCAACCAATTCTTACAGGCCTTCCCAGCAAAATTAATATTTCTCTTCCCTAAGTGCTTGCTTAAAACTCTCCTATAATGTGGTTCTTCAAAAACTCTTTGTAACATTTCTTTGTTTCTCAGTAATCTCTCAGCTCTAGCTTGCTCTGTGCCTTAGAAAAGAAAATGGTGTCCTAAACCAACAAGCTGAAGAGTGGGAAGGGTGTTGGAAATGGAACACAAACAGTAGGGAGGATTTCCTAAAAGTCAATCTGTTTGGTTTGCATGTTCTATACTTTGATTTCCCACATTTTTTTTAAACTAACTTATTTATTTAAGGAGCAGCCTGCTGGTAGAACTGTGAAAAGTAACCCCCTAACATTAGAAGACTGTCACACAGGTTGTAAATGGCAATATATTGAAAAAAAGAAAACAGCAGAGGTATTACACCCTGTGAAACTCTGTGGCTCCAATCAGGATACAGAAGCAGATTTATAGAAAACCTGTGTGCATTATGTAATTTGAGAGCTCAGCATAAAAAATGTAGAGTCACAACATGCCAGAATCTCATGATTAATGCAGAAATCTGGAGTTACTGCCCTGGATCTTGCAAAGGCAGTAAGTGTCCTTCAGATAGAAAAGTGCAGCTGGGGTAGTGAGGTGATGGGACGGAAGCAAAGCTGCTTTGAAAGAAAAAAGTGCAAGCAAATATGTAGTAAACTGTAAGTAATATGTAAGCAAAGAACACAACCTTTGTGTTTCTTCAGTCTTGAAACTTCAGCTTTGCAGACACCACAGGCATACCTCAGTTTACAGAAGAAAATTGTTGTTCTAGTTAGAGGAGACTAACACCATGCCCTGAACAAGGAGGATTTGTTCTCACTGTCTTCTGGAGCCTTGGTTTCTCCCCTCTGCTCTGGGATGTATGGGGTGCTTTGAGGAGTGGAAGAAGGGTTTCTTGAATCCTGGATGTTAACTATTGCTATAAGAACAAAAGGCACTCTTGTAATTCAACAGAGGAATTATTTTAGTAGGAGAGCAGTCATCGCCTATAGTCCTCAATTAGTGCTAATTGTAAGAAAAAGCTTATTAGGAATATTTAAATTTTCAAGCCCCCCTGCACAAGCATATCTGAATTCCCAGAAGGTAGGTAGAGCATAAAGTGTATTAATTAAAAAGCCACTTAGGGAAATCCCTCTTCGTTCAGTGTTCATTATTATCATGAAAAGACAGTGGACAGGTTTTTATTTTTCATGAAGGTTTTAATTGTTGTGACAGGGATTCAAACGGCGAGGAACAGCACTTGAGGTGCTAATGAAATTCAAATCGTCTTACAGGACTCAGTCATTTTATGACACTTCTGCCCCAAATGAAGGATTTGCACAGGTTTGCAAAGATCCAGGGCAAGGTGTTATCAAACTCAGGATCCCTAGGCTGCTTTCTAAAGTGATTAATAATTTGGATAACCTCAGTCTAGAGGTTTTTCTTTATGTTATATACAGCAAGACAGAGTTATTCCACAGCGCCTGTTGGCCTGTCTAATATCTTAACAAGACTCATACCCAATTTCCCCGAGCAGCTGTCCTTACCTTGGGTGACTATTGGCCACGTGAGTATTTCTAAATTCTAGAAACCTGTTCCTATTTAATTTTCTTAACTATATCCTGTGATCAATAGATGCCTTTCAGATGATCAGAAATTGCATATCTCCATCACATGAGGAGCTGCATGACAAACAGCTCACACATGGGAGATGGCTTGAGTTTGTTGTGTGACCAGTCTTGCTTTTCTGGTCTGGAACATCACACCCATGTAAAGAGACAGCTTTATGTATCAATAACGTCACAGAATGGATTTGGTTTGACAATACCTTAAAAATCATCTAGTTCCA
>VWYK01038329.1:24830-36723 GCA_013399775.1 Semnornis frantzii | reverse complement strand
GGGGGGGGAATTTGTACTTCTCAAGAAACAATCTCCAAAGAATCATTTTAAGAAACTGATTGAACTGTGGTGCTTGCACACTGGTGTCAAGGAAGCAGATCTGGTTTTATTTCTCTACTGATAGCATTCTGCTGGTCAGAAAGTTCCCAAGGGCTTCCTGCTGGTGTTTATATTTTTTAATGGTGCCTTAGTTATTTACAGAAGCTTAGGTGCAAGGTAGTTAAATTCATCACTGAGTGCTGTTGGAGCTCATTTTGTCTTCAAGACGTTTCAGGACTTAGCTGCAGAGTACTCATTTATAGGAGATAATAATAAAACAATGAATTCCCCAGCTGAAGTTTTCATGCTGTGCTCAGATCTAGGGGACAAGCTCACCAGCTGCCTTTCAAGTTCAGTTGGTTAAACTCAGTGCTGCCATGGATCATCTTTTTTCCCCCCACTCTTTCAGAGCTTATTTGTGTCCAAATTATTGTATCAAAGATCACATTGGGTGATTCTGTGCTCCACAACCTCCCTGGAGGTGTTCAAGGCCAGGTTGGAGGAGGCCTTGAGTGACCTGTGCTAGTGGGAGGTGTCCCTGCCTATGGCAGGGGCTTGGAACTGGCTGATCCTTGAGGTCCCTTCCAACCTTACCATTCTATGATGCAATCAAACTTGAGCCACCTGAGAAGAAACTTCAACATTCCTGTCCCCCCCTCCCCAAATGCTGTTATTAACATTCTGAAATGTGTGGATTGATTTCTTGAGCCTGCATTTGAATTTTAAATAGCATCAGAAAGTGTTAAGAGGTGAAGATTTGGATTTGATTTTAGTGATGAGCCACTGCTTTTGACCCCGTGCAACACAGATACATTACTTCTATCTATATACAGTTTCAGTGTAGGTATATTTAGGTTTCTAGCTCAATTTATTTTTAATTGCAACTGTAATTTCTCCTTCTTTTTTGGGGGGAGCCTGAAAGTGATAAATTTCCCCATTTAAATGCAGCAAACTTTGCAAATGAGCGATCGCAAACCCAGTGCTCTCCTACGTGAAGGCCATGTGCCTGGGAGGTGAGGTACACCCCCAGATGCCAGCCAGTTGTAGCATGTTTGATGTAGTTGCTTTGCAAAACCTTTTTCCTTTTCCCCCAGAATTAATTAGTCTTTTAACTCCTAGAGAAGAGGAAATTTTTATTCCTGCTAAAATTAGCCGCGGCGCTCGTCCCCTTGACTGCGTTTTGTTGAGTATTAGGTATCTCTCCTGGCTGTGCTGTAGGATGCTTATTTTTAGGGCCTCTATTAATATCTTTAAATATATGATGTAAGAAGACTTAAGGCAGGATTGAACTGGAAAACTTAATTATTGTCTGTGTAGTTTTCCACTGTTAAATCCGAGTGGAAATTCAGACCAGCGTTTCAGACAGGAAATTTTAAAACCTAAGAAGCTGAAGGATGTGAAGGAGCTTTGGGTATCAAAAAAAAAAAGACTTTTTTTTAAGGTAAAAGGTGTCTCTCTTTGTGACCATTTCCACTATCTGTATGTTTTTGCAGTGGTTTGTAATTTATTTAGGGACCTACGTGCTCAAAGCAAGAGTTACTCCACCTATCCAGTATTGGTGAGCTCCCAAAGTTGAGGGATTTCCAGCCACATTTAATGCTCTCTGCCTATGGAAACATAGAATCATAGAATCAGTCAGGGTTAGAAGGGACCACAAGGATCATCCAGTTCCAACCCCCCTGATTAATTTATTTTCAAGGGACTTGAACAACTCTTCCATGCTCACTTCACCTTAATTTGCCATGTCTACTTCAGAGCTTCTTTTGCATTTTCCTCTGTGCCCCCCTGGTTTGAATAAAGTAATTTACAGTTGGGAGATCTGGAGAAGATTGCATTTGATTGGGGTCTCTTTATTTATGTTTTTAATGAGATGGGGATTTAGCAGCAGGGCTCAGTGTGTTCTGGGTGATAACCTCAGCATCACAGACCTCTCAGGAGTAAGAAGGGGGAAGGTGGCTATCAGCAGCCTGTCTGAGATGTGGCATGCTTGTGGCTGTAGAGCAAAGCAGAGAAGAGAAGCAGGATATCCTTAGGATGTTCTTAGCACATGGCTTAAAGTGCATCTAAAGATAGACTCACAGAATCAGGCAGGGCTGGAAGGGACCACAAGGAGCATCCAGTTCCAACCCCCCTGCCTTGGGCAGGGACACCTCACACTAGATCAGGCTGGCCACAACCTCATCCAGCCTGGCCTTAAACACCTCCAGGGATGAGGCTTCCACCACCTCCCTGGGCAACCCCTGCCAGGCTCTCACCACCCTCATGCTGAAGAGTTTCTTCCTAACCTCCAGTCTGAATCTCCCCATTTCTAGCTTTGTTCCATTCCCCCCAGTCCTGACATCCTAAGAAGTCCCTCCCCAGCTTTCTTGTAGTCCTCTGAAGATCCTGAAAGGTCACAGCAATGCAGTTATACCCAGTGTGAAACCTCTGGTCACTGCAGCCTCTGGCAGCATTGCAGGACCCTTCAGTCTTTGGGACAATCTGCTTTTAGATTCCTCACTAAATCCTGCTGTCCTAAAATGAAAATTGAAAAATACTTCAGAGCATATTAACCTCTAATTATGTTAAAGGAAAGATCTGAACGTTTAGTTTGTTCTGTTCAGCAGCAAGCTCAGAATTGCAAATTACCCTGCCTGCCATACAAGCACTTGCTTTTATCCTCTGCTTGTTTACTCCTTTGCTGCTCTTTTGCTCTGTCACTGTTGGAGCTGCTTGACAGATACTGAAGATACTTTTCATGATGTACCTGAAAACTACTCCTGCATGTTTAAAATCCAACCTGCTTTTTTTCAGCACTGCTTCCACTCTTTAACTCTATCATGTATTTTGTCTCCTCTTTCACTTACAGTGCCGCTAGTGACATTCGTGTCTCCAGAGTGCTTCATGGTGTCTTAATCCCAGGACAAATCAGTGTGCATTGGTTGTTAATAAGATGAGGATGAAAATTGCAGGTGCAGGTCTTCTGTCTGGTAAAGGCAGTTGCCCTGGAATAGCTCCCCAAATTTTTTAGCAGCCCAAGGAACTGATTTTTACTGTGACCTTCTGAAAAGAATTGTGTCCTGCTTGCCAACAGGAGCAAGGAACTGGATTCAATTACCCTTGGAGGTTCTTTGCAGTCCTCTGTTCCTAATTAAGTAGGATTTTGCTATATTCAGCTAATAATATTTTATTGAGCTGGTAAGTGCTGATAATGTGAGATAGGATTTCAATTATTTTTTTCTATTATTACAATGTAGAGAAGCTGCTGTATTAGTGCCACTACAAAAATGTGATGATAGGAAGACTCAGGCATGAGTAAAAAGGTTCTAAGTTGTTTTTTTTTCCCCACATTTTGCACATTTCTCCTCTTTCCAGGCTGTCACTGTGTCAAAATCTGTTGGGGAGGGGTTTGGGGTTTTGTTTTTTTGGGTTTTGGTTTTTGTTTTTTTAATATATGATGCATTTCACTAATCTTCTTGTAATCCCATGGTAAACTGCTTAGGTTGATGGAGAAGGTTAGGCAATATTGGTGAAATAGTTTGCCCCTGCAAAGTCACTTTCCTTTTATAAACAGGCTTTCAGAGGATATGCTCTTAACAGCTGTGTAGCTATCCTTGCATTAACCTCATCAACCTCTTCTGGAGAAAGGAGGTAGCTCCTGGATTCTTCAGGCCATTAGGAGCAATGACAGACAATGGAATGACTTCAGAATGTTTCTTCTCTTTGTAGATGTTCTGGTTTGGGATAAACTCTTAGATCATCAAAGCTTTTCTTTCAGTCTTGTCTTGCTGTATGAACTTTTTTTTCTGGAGCAACCCAAAAGGTTATTAAGAGAATTTAGCAGTTTTGTAGGCAGGTAAAAGCTGCCTTTATTCATATCCTTACTGATTTCCTTCAGGTCTTAGAAGCAAAATAAATATCCTTCCTTAATTTGTAGCAGGGCAATTTTGGGCACAAATGTGTGTCAAGAGCTTGTAAAAATCATGTACAGAAGGTGTTGAAAGTCCATATTTGAAGTTCTTTTATATTCATTAGAATAGAGCAAGCTATTTAATTTGGCTTTGATGTTTCCTTGCTGCATTTTTTTCCAGCCCTTTCATTTTCTTATGCCAACTAGACCTAAAATGAGTCTGTCCCTTAGGTATAGAGAAGGGACTGCTCTCATTACTAAATGGTAGATGATGGGGGAGGGAGGAGGGTGGCTCTCTAAAGAGTCTTATTTGTGCAAAGCACACAGATAGGATTTAAAGTTTGCTTTTCCCCTCCTGGTTTTATTTCAAAGTGCATATTAGTGACTATTATTACTTTTTAAAGAGAGCTCTGCATTTAGAGAGATGCAGCCACTCCCATACATCAGAGATGGAAACAGCAGAGAGTTTTGCTATTCCAAACTGCTCAGATTATGTAGTGTTTGCAAAAGAATTGCCCTGGATCTTCTCCTGCCCTGGCTGCAAGGGCTCAGGAAGCAGTGACTGAACGAGCTGGGTGCAGACTGTGTCCTGGACCAGCTTTTGCACCCTGTGCAATTAGCTTTAGGCAAGACTTTGCGTTTCACTCTGAAAAGAATGCAATGTTTGGCAGTGATTGGCAGGAGAACAGAACACCAGCATTGCCTCTGGTGGACGTTTCATGTTCTCCCTTGTACAAGTGGCTGTGAATTCTTCCAGCCTGCTGAAGGTGTTCGAGGAAACTGAACCCGTGTGAGGATTTAACCCTAACTGCAGTGGCTAAGCCTTTGCTTTCTGTAGCTGAGGCACTTTGATTCCAAAGTTGACCTGATTGTAGGTTTATAAGCTGAGAGGGAGGTCCTAGGGGATCTCAAACCTGATGTAACCCTGATGTTTGGTTCTCTTTGTGGGACTCCTGGGAGTGTGCCTGGCGCTTTGTCCAGGCGGCTTGGCTCTGCGTAACACATAGCTGAGATAAATCTTGTTCCTCGAGCGAGGCTGGGATCAATGATGACACCAGGCTATGAACAGGAGCTCGACTGAAAATCCATTTTCATTTCAGGCTCCATTAGTGATACAGAGAGAAATCATTGCTTGTTAAACAGAAAGGAAGAACCGAGACACTTTGAGCGGCGCGTTTCAACCCTCAGAGTCGGTGTAACCAAATACAGGCATTTGATTGATCTCCTCGGGTTGTTTTTTTGTTTTATTCTTATCATCATTTCTTTAACTGTTTGAAAAATGAAGTGGGAAGGGTGAGCAGACAGACTTTAAAAATAAGGAAACATGCTGTAGGTAAACACTGCAACATGAGCTGGGGGAGGGCAGGAGCGTGGATGCCTTGAGTTGCTCAGGCTGTGCGCGCAGTTGCATAATCACAGTTGCATTTAAAGCTTGGAGTAATTGCTAATTATCAACTAGCCAGAGAAGTTTTAAGTGATCCAAAGGAGTTTTTAAAAAGTTTTTAGGAGTCTGCAGTCATTTATTCCTTGATTAATTGGAGTGGAATAGCCTCTAATTGTTTGAAGTTTGCGTTGCCTCTTTAAAATCAGCCTTATCTGCGGTGTAGATTTGTCTCCTGATGTTTGACTTCCCTGAAAAACATTAACACATCTCCAGACACAGCAGGGATGGTTTTTTTGTTACTGCCATACTTTGCTTAATTTGAAAAGTATAGCATTGGCTTTTCAGGCTTTGAAGATAAAAATGGAAGCATTTTATCTGAAGCAAGAGGTTTTCATTGTTTGCAACAGGACTTAAATCCAAAATATCTGAAGCCAAAGACTTTTGCCTTAGCAGAAATACTTAAAACTGGAGTAGTCTTGACACAAGTACCCTGCAACCATTGAGGTGCACTGGCTCATGAAACTCATAGCCAACTTTCCATTATATTTCACTTTCTTTTTCCTTCAGACAAACTTTTGAGTGGACATCATCCTCCCTCTCTTTAAATTAGCTGACTTCTCCTTGGCTTCCAGAGCACCTGGGGATTGTTTTATTCACACAGCTAATTTATGACTTGCTGAATTCCTGCTACTGAACTCAAATCTGCAAGGTGCTGAAAGTTGTGCCTGTGATCTGGCGAATTGATCTGGTGTGTGCCTAACAACAGCTTTAAAAAAACAAATCCCATTTTTAAGTGGAATTCTTCATGTGCTGGGAATAAGGAACCTGTAGAAGTAATTGCCTGCAGTCGTCAGTGAGCTTTGGATGTGTTGCAGTGGCTCCAAGCAGCAGAAGTACCCAAGGCTTAAACAACAACTGCTATTAAAGTCATGGTAGCATAGATCTAGTCACTCAAGTATTTGTTCCAGTAGGTTTTACAACTTAAACTGTTAGACTCTTCTGTATAAATGAATTGCCAGGTCATGAGTGTGCTGGTTAAAGGCAAATTTGGTATTGCTGAGAGAGCTGCAGTCACTTAGATATGTCCTGAAGTGTGTTTTGCTCAATTTCCTTTGTAGCAGAGTTAGCTCCATGGATTCATTTACACACTTGGATCCATTTACACTCTTCATAGGTATGGATTTCCCCTGATACAGATTTTTTTAGCACAATTAAGACCTCTCTTTGAAGCATGGGAAACTAGAAACAGGATGCTCTCACATGTAACTTTTTAAACTGCAAGTAGGTTTTGCATTTGTTTTAAAAGGAAATCACAGAATGGTAAGGCTGGAAGGGACCTCAGGGATCATCCAGTTGCAACCCCCTGCCATAGGCAGGGACACCTCCCACTAGCACAGGTCACTCAAGGCCTCCTCCAACCTGGCCTTGAACCCCTCCAGGGAGGGAGCAGCCACAACCTCCCTGGGCAACCTGTGCACTGGCACCCTCACTGCAAACAACTTCCTCCTAACATCCACTTTCAATCTCCCCTCTGCCACTTCAAACCCATTGCCCCTTGTCCTTCTATTCCCAGACCTTGTCAGTAGTCCCTCCCCAGCCTTCCTGTAGCCCCCTTCAGATCCTGGAAGGCTGCTCTAAGATCTCCTGGAAGCCTTCTCTTCTGCAGGCTGCAGAGCCCCAACTCTCTCAGCCTGTCCTCACAGCAGAGCTGCTGCAGCCCTCTCAGCATCTTCATGGCCTCTGGACTGGCTCCAACACTTCCATGTCCTTCCTGTGCTGGGGGCTCCAGAACTGCACCCAGGACTGCAGGTGGGGTCTGAGGAGAGCAGAGCAAAGGGGCAGAATCCCCTCCCTTGCCCTGCTGCCCACACTGCTCTTGCTGCAGCCCAGCACACAGTTGCTGTCTGGGCTGCACTCATACTGCAGCCTCGTCTTGAGCTTTTCATCAACTCTTTTAATGTAGTTCTGTTGTCAGGTGGATGATGTCTCCCCTTATGGGTCTGTCAGGCAGCCTTACTGGCTTCACAGTTTGTTTTGCTTGAATTACAACTGTATATATTTGCACCTCCTAATATCTCTTTAATGTACACGTTGTGGTGAAGGTAATGAGAAGCAAAGACAAAAGCAAACAAAGCAACTTTATTGCTTGCAGCCTTTGAAAGCTACATCAGGCCATGCAGTGCTTGGCTGGATGTTAGCAATGCTGAGCACCAGGGTCATGACTTTCCTTATGTATGGAAGTTGCAATGTATAGAAATGTACCTGGGGCAAGAGGAAACCCTTCAGTTGCCTGTTGCCCTCTGGTTGATGCTGCAGTATCATTGCCTTGCCCTTCTATGGTCATGTTTTTGTGGGGGTTCACAACAGCCATCACCATTTTGGGCTGATCTAAGCTGTGAGGATATTGTTACCTTGAAGTTTTGGCAGTTCTTTTAAAGTGCTGAGTGTGGGAATGTTTATAGCAGCTGAAGCCTGTGGCTGCTGAGTGACATGCTACCCTACTTTTTACTAACCACTGAAATGTAAAAGTTACAGCTTAATAAGGAGGGCAGAACCCAGCTTTCTCTTCTTACTTGGTTAAGTTTTGCTGCCCTAAGCCAGGCAGGCTCCCTGCTGGTGGTCTCAGACCTTGCTGCTTGGAGGTCTTTGAGCTGCTTCTCCAGATAGCCACCAAGGTAATATAGAATCATAGAATGGTAAGGTTGGAAGGGACCTCAAAGCTCAGCCAGTTCCACCCTCCTGCCATAGGCAGGGACACCTCCCGCTAGCACAGGTCACTCAAGGCCTCCTCCACAACCTGGCCTTGAACACCTCCAGGGAGGTTGTGGAGCACAGAAGCACTGAATGTGCTCAAAGATCACATTCTGATCTTCTGTGCTCCACAACCTCCCTGGGCAACCTGTGCCAGTGTCTCACCACCCTCACTGCAAACAACTTCCTCCTAACATCCACTTTCAATCTCCCCTCTGACACTTCAAACCCATTGCCCCTTGTCCTGGCATTAGAAGACCTTGTCAATAGTCCGTCCCCAACCTTCCTGTAGCCCCCTTCAGATCCTGGAAGGCTACTCTAAGGTCTCCTGGAAGCCTTCTCTTCTGCAGGCTGCAGAGCCCAAACTCTCTCAGCCTGTCCTCAGAGCAGAGCTGCTTTATATACCGCAGCATTTCTGTGACACTATTAACATCAGCTGCAGCAGTGTGAACTCTGCACTGCCTCCCCTCACTGTTTCTGTCACTTCAGAGGTTTTATGGCACTACCACTGACCATGCTGATATGGTGGTCATAGGCTCACTCATAAGGATGTAAAAAAGGGAGGTGGTCAATGAGCTGAGGTTGCCACTGAACTGTATTACTCTGCTATCAGCATCTTCTCCAATGGATAACCAAGTAGCATAGGCAACACTGGCAACACAAGCTCAAGATTAAGCTTTTATCTGCTTCTTTGTATTCTTTGTATCAGCCAACTGTAGAGCTCCAGTGGGCGGTAATGAAAGTAGAACATGACATTTTTTTCCTTTCCCCAGCTAATAATCTGACCTTTTGAATCACACTGCTTTAAAGCTGCAGGGTATTTTGAAAGTGAACTGTTTCTTCCCTGAAACTGTGATACGGAGCAGAAGCACAGAACACATGGAGGTGGAAGGGACCTCTGGAAGCCATTTGGTCTGCCCCCTGCTCAAAGCAGTGCCAACCTCAAACTGACATCCAGCATCAAAGTTTTGCCAGTTTGCTCAATGTTATGTCTGGTTGGAGTTGGAATATCCCCAAGGACAACAGATCATCACTGTTCCAGTGTTCAACCCCCTTCCTTGTGACCATGTTTTTCCTAATACCTTGCTGGAACTTCCCTCATTGCCACATGTGTGTGCCTTAGGCTGGCTGATTGCTTGGCTGCCAGACACTGGCCCAATCTAGTCCTGCTACTTCTCCTTCAATAAAACCTGCCTGGTGATATGTTAGTGGTGGCACCACGGACTGAGCTCTAGAGATTAGTTCTGGAAGTGATGCAGTGCTCCTCTTTTGTTCCATGGAAAGGGTTTTGCATATTTCAGTGCCATAACACTGCCCCTGCCCTTGGGTGGTATGCAAAAATACAGTGCTTGTGAGCAAGTCATCTGCATGGGGAGGTGCCCAGGATCTGTGCTTGGGATCTTTAGTGCCTCTCCAGACCTAGGTACATAGTCAAGCAGATAACCAATATTATCTCCTAGATGATGTCCTTGTGAAAAAAAACCCAGTTGAGAAATCTCTCTTAGGCCTAAGGGTGTGACTTTATCTACTGAAATATAAAAACTTGGTTGAATTTTTCACCTCCTATCTGTTTACCTGGTGTTTTCCTGGTTTGTAGTTACTTTTTTCTTACAAAAGCACTTACTGTGTTTTGGTTGTGCTAAGTGGTGAAACATTGCTCTGTGTTTTGGTTGTGCTAAGTGGTGAAACATTGCTCTGTGTTTTGGTTGTGCTAAGTGGTGAAACATTGCACTGTGTTTTGATTGTGCTAAATGGTGAAACATTGCACTGTGTTTTGGTTGTGCCAAGTGGTGAAACATTGCACTGTGTTTTGATTGTGCTAAATGGTGAAACATTGCACTGTGTTTTGGTTGTGCCAAGTGGTGAAACATTGCTCTGTGTTTTGGTTGTGCTAAGTGGTGAAACATTGCTCTGTAGCTCCTTGTGACTTTCTCATTACAGAGGTTGGAATGCTGGAATCAGAGAATGGTTTGGGTTGCAGGGGACCTAAAAAAATCATCCAGTTCTGACCCCTCTTCCATGGTTAGGGTCACCTCCCACTAGACACAGAATCATTGAGGCTGGAAAAGACCTCTGAGCTCATCAAGTCCAGCCTGTAGCCTAGAACCAAGTCTCTAGTCCAGGCTGATCAAGGTTCCATCCAGCCTGGCTTTGAACATATCCAGACTTAGAGCCTCCACAACTTCTCTGGGCAGTCTGTTCCACTGCATCACCACGGGAATGGAAAAGGTCTTGTTGATCAAACAGGGTTGTAGTTTGCTTGTAAACTCCTCTGTGCTTTATGTCCTGTGACTTCAAATAGGGCTGTGACATGCTAGCCTGGGGCTCAGGTCCTGCGTGTTCCACCCTACCCCCAGCTCACTTTGTCTTGCATTCTTAATCTCAAGGAAAATTTGGAGCTGGCGAAGCTTTTGATGTTGGCCTTGTGATTGTGTCTGGCTGGGTTGTTGAAAGTGACATCCCTCAATCAGTTGTTTCTAATAGGAACTGAGCTGTGCAGTTTGGCTAGGAATCAATTTTTCATGTGCAAGAATGTTCTAGGGCACAGTGTAAGCAAACTGTTAAGGCTTACCAGAACTTCTGTAAAGCTCTCAGGCTCCTGGCGTGTCTGGAGAGTTTCATAGCTGAAAATTTTAGGCAAAGATTTCCTGAACCTGTGCTCCTGCTGTGTTACATCCCTGAGGAAGCCTGGTGGTGGTTCTTCACAGAATCACAGAACCATCCAGGCTGCCAAAGCCCCTCAGGATCACCAAATCCAACCTAGAACCCTACTCTACAAGATTCACCTCAAACCATAGCCCTAAGCACCGCACCCAAACTGCCCTTAAACACATCCAGGGCTGAGGACTCCACTACCTCCCTGGGAAGCTCATTCCAGTCCCTGACCACTCTCTCCATGAAAAACTTTACTAATGTCCAATCTCAGCCTCAGCTTGAGGCCATTCCTCCTTGTTCTGTCTGCAGCTACCTGTGAGCAGAGCCCAGCAGCAGCCTCTCCACAGTGTCCCTTCAGGCAGCTGTTACCTCGCATCGTCCCCTGCGAAGATGAGCGAAGAACATTGGGCAGGTTGAGCTGGGCTGGAGATTGAGGTTGCTGCTTTATTAAAACTGCTGCCTGAGCTCCCTAAGCCGCTTGTGTGGCCGCACCCTTCCGCCTGGGAGCTGCTCCTCCGGGCAGCCCTGCTCGTGGTGTGGCACAGAAACGTTGCCTCTCAGCTGCTTACTCGTACACTACAATGTGGAGTGCAGAAGAGTGCTCAGCAGCATGATTTCCCTCTGCCAATGCCTGAGTTACTGAAGACAGAGCAGCCTGCTGCTCCTGAGCTGGATGACTCAGGGCTCACTGTTTGGGTTCAGAATGCTTCCTAGAGACGCTGTCTTGGGTGGATCCCTTAAAAATGCATGTTTGTGATCAAAGCCTTATTGTTACTGCTCCAAGAAATGGCAGAATTTGCAGATGCAGTTGGAGCACCAGATCACAGTTATTTGTTTGTCTTTGCTTCTAGGAAATGCATCAAGATTCCCCTTTTCTCCCCTCTCTTATCTCTTTCTAAATAGCATCATCACTACTGCTCACCTCTGATGTTCCTATAGCAGGGTGGAAGTTGGGATCTGAGGAACAGGCCCTGGGGGTGTGGGGTGATGAAAAGCTCAAGATGAGGCTGCAGTGTGAATGCAGCCCAGACAGCAACTGTGTGCTGGGCTGCAGCAAGAGCAGTGTGGGCAGCAGGGCAAGGGAGGGGATTGTGCCCCTTTGCTCTGCTCTCCTCAGACCCCAGCTGCAGTCCTGTGTGCAGTTCTGGAGCCCCCAGCACAGGAAGGACATGGAA
>VWYK01038329.1:0-15094 GCA_013399775.1 Semnornis frantzii | reverse complement strand
CCCCCCCCATTCTTAAGGCTGAATTATTACAGCAGAAAATGAAGTTCAGGGTTTATCCTAACAGTTTCAGAAGCCAGATGCTGTCCAGCAAATGACCCAAGCAGTACAGATATAATCTCAGATGCAGAACCTCACCAGCTCTAATCCTTCTGTGAATACTGATCTGAAAGGAGCTGTGATCAGCCACACCAAGGAAGGATTTGCTGCCTTAGCATCGAGGCCATGGTAATGGAAAAGATACAAACATGCAGAGATGAAGGGGTTGCAGTCATCATATTTTTCCAGGAAATTACTTCAACTTGTGTGAAAGAGTTATTATTCATCATGGGACTCGGGTGAAGGGGAATATACAGCTATAGATTCTGCAGCAAAACCCTTTAGCAGCCTGTCAAGGGCCATGAATGAAACATTCATACTTTCAATGAACATGTTGTCCCTGAAGACAGTCGTGTTTTGAGCAGAACAAAAATAGTAATTGAAAGAATGGAAAAGAGTATGAAGTGGATCAAGTAAAGGAACAAAAACTGTGCTTTACAAAACATCATTTATTTCCAGTTGTGGTGACACAGCTTTGGGATCCTGGTTTGTTGCATTTTGTCTGTGTGTGAGGATGGGTCCACAAGGTCCTAAAATGCCATCACTGGATCAAAGGGCTGGAGAATATTTTAGCAGCAAAGTCTCTGTGATCACAAGGAAAGCACAGAGGAAGAATGACAGAATCGTAGAATGACAGACTGCTAGAATCAGAGTCATAGAATCAGTCAGGATTGGAAGGGACCACAAGGAGCATCCAGTTCCAACTCCCCTGCCATGCCCAGGGACACCTCACACCAGATCAGGCTGGCCACAGCCTCATCCAACCTGGCCTTAAACACCTCCAGGGATGAAGCTTCCACTGCCTCCTTGGGCAGACCCTTCCAGGCTCTCAGCATCCTCATGCTGAAGAACTTCTTCCTGACATCCAGTCTGAATCTCTCCCTTTCCAGCTTTGTTCCATTCCCCCCAGTCCTATCACTGCCTGACAGCCTAAATAGTCCCTCCCCAGCTTTCTTGTAGCCCCTTTAGGATCCTGCAAGGCCACAATAAAGACACCTGGGAACCTTCTCCTCTGCAGACTGCACAACCCCAACTCCCTCAGTCTCTCCTCATAGCAGAGCAGCTCCTGCCCTCTGCTCATCCTCGTGGCCCTTCTCTGGACACCTTCCAGCACCTCCACAGCCTTCTTTACCTTGCTCTTCACAGAAGAGTTACTGCTGTGAATGTCTGCACCTTAATGTGCGGTGAGACATCTGTCCCCCCAGGATGAGAACAGGATGTTCCTTCCCTGGCTTGCTCAGACATTGCAATGGAAATGTAGATGCTTTAGTTTAATCTGGAAACCCTAAAAACCAGTCCCCAGTTACTGTTTCTGTCGAGCATTACACAGAGCCTGGCATAAAGGAGGTCAGCTTTCTGAACTGCTGATCTCTTTTGTGTAAACCCCCATGACCGAAACTGGAAATTCCACTGGGAGGAAAAGCATCCTGTAAGTGACCCCTTGCTGTGCAGGGTGAACTTACAGCTCTTTATTACATCCCTGGTACAAATGATACATTTAAATAGTAGTTTAAATGATTAAAACAAAGTTTCATTAGCAGGAAGTAATCAGTGAAATGCATCCTTGCTTAAATCTGCTCCTACTTTTGGCTTTCAGTGCTGACTGACGCAGCAGTGTGTATTTGATGGAGTCCAAAAGCCTCTTAGGCTCTTTTAATCTTAGAATCACGAGGTGATGACTCTGCTCAATGTGTTGTTTCATTGGAGGGACAGGTTCCTTGCACCAAATGAAGCCCTAGCCTGGGCACAGAGTTTTTTCCACCTTGAGATGAAACTGCTTTACCAGTTAATCTCCAGAGTGCGTTGTTAATCTGCCCGGCGCCTGGCGACATCTAAGCACTTCCTGAGCCAGGCAAGGAGAAAATGCATTCATTTTCTACATGAAAAATTACAATAGCAGAAGTTATACCACAGCCTCTGACTGGATTTGATTTTCATCTTGTCATCTCTCTTGAAGGCATGCTGTGAGAGTCCAGAGTGGTTTGTAAACCGGGGAATCGGCAGGCGGCTTACGGCGTTGTGCACATCTGAAAGTCATGAAGCTGTCCCAGAACATGAAAATATTCAGTGCTGATAAAGGCATACAGAGAAATTGAACTTCTTACCTGAGAGAAGGTACCTGACAGACTGAGAGAGTTGGGGCTCTGCAGCCTGGAGAAGAGAAGGCTTCCAGGAGACCTTAGAGTAGCCTTCCAGGATCTGAAGGGGGCTACAGGAAGGCTGAGGAGGGACTATTGACAAGGTCTGGGAATGCCAGGACAAGGGGCAATGGGTTTGAAGTGGCAGAGGGGAGATTGAAAGTGGATGTTAGGAGGAAGTTTTCTGCAGTGAGGGTGGTGAGACACTGGCACAGGTTGCCCAGGGAGGCTGTGTCTGCTCCCTCCCTGGAGGTGTTGAAGACCAGGTTGGATGAGGCCTTGAGTGCCCTGTGCTAGTGGGAGGTGTCCCTGCCTATGGCAGGGGGTTGGAACTGGCTGATCCTTGAGGTCCCTTCCAACCTTACCATTCTATGATTCCTTCTAACCCAGTATGTTATAAAAGATAATCAGATCCCTAGTGGATGCTAGCATCCACTACCTTGTCCAGCAGCCAAGAGCCAGAAACCTTTGGATTTTGGAAACAAACACCTTGTAAAGGGACAGAGGTTTCCTGTGGCTCATGTAAAGCCTGTGATAAGTGCTCCACAGAACTCAGTTTCAGAGAACAAGGAGTATAACTGCTTTTCATTAATGTCAGTTAGAAAACTCAATGACAGAGGTTGCAGCCAGGAAAAGTTGGGAGTTTATTTTGCCCATCAGCTGGAGAAGAGGCAATTAAGACATCTTCTGGGTCAATGAATGAGTCTAGACACACTAATAGCCACTGGGGAATTTGTATCTATTCTTCCAGCTTGCATAATATCTCCAGCAATTGGTCCAAAAAGGGAAGGAATGGACTGAAAATGATGAAAGTCAGTGTGTACTATTTATAGGGGGCTTTGTCCTCACACACGCTCTGCTTGGTCCTAAATGAGCTCTCTGCTGTGATTTCTGTATGTGGAGTGAGACATAAAAGTTGACATGATCAAATGCCAAAGCACTCACTATGTAGGAGGGCAGCACTTAGACACCAGAATGAAGATAAAACAGTTTTTAACCTGAAATCCCTAGGAAAGAAATCTTCAGTAAGTGTCCAACTAATGGAAACCAGAAGGCAGGAGGCAATGCATTAGTTCTCCTTTGGTCACACTAGCAGAGGGAATTCTTGATGCACTGTGCTCAGACCAACGAGCCAGATGCAGCAGCTCCAGCCAAGCAGCAGTGGCTGGCTCTAAGCACAACCCATTCCCAATTTATCCTATTAATTTAGACCTTGTTTTGCTTTAGCCAACACAGAGGGTGAGATGGATCCAGTTGCATTTCAATGCCAGCACTGTAAATTTTTAACTGCGAGATGCCTTGAATCCCTTGATGGCCTGGGGAGAGAAATGGGCTCTCCTCAGATGTGATTAATCTCATCCTAAAGCACTTCTTTAAGAGTAGTATCCATCTTTTCTAATAGGGACCTTTCCACATCATGCCTGCAATCTACATCAGGCTGTGATGGAGCTCTTCTTTTATAAGAAGTGCCTGATTGTAAAGCAATGAGCTCAGATGGCTGTGAGCTCTGTAGATGTCAGAGCATGTCACTGAGATGAATCCTGCTGGACTTCCAGCAGCTGGAGGGATCCTCCAGGAAGGCTGCAGAGAGACTTTGCTGCAGGGTGTCTAGCAGTAGGATAGAATGATTTGAAGCTGAGGGAGAGAAGGGTTAGGCTGGATCTGAGGAAGAAGTTCTTTGGTACAAGGGTGGTGAGACTCTGGAATAGATTGCCCAGGGAGGTGGTGAATGCCTCCTGCCTAGGGTTGTTCAAGGCCAGGCTGGATGAGGCCTTGAGCAGCTGAGTCTAGTTGAGAGATGACCCTGCCCATGGTGGGGAGGTTGGAGTAGCTGATCTCTGAAAGTCCCCCCTGTTCTATGATTCTGTATGAATTTAGAAGCCCCAGAGAAGCCCCTCTCCACTGTACCTTGATGGACCCTAAAGCTTCAGGCAGGAGTGAGGATAACAGGTTTATTTACAAAGAAAATCAGAAACCAAGCCATGGGTTGCTCAGCAAAAGTGAAGATCTGCATTTCTGTTTTAACAGTAGTGTCCATTAGCTACACAGGGCAGGAGAGCTCTGCTGGCTTCATGTTCAGAGCAACCAGGAGAGCTTTAGCACAAATGTGTTCACAGGGATGCAAGCACTATGCAAAGGAGGCCATCATCTGAGCAGAAATGCTTTTTCCTCTTAAAGCAAAACAGACTTTATTGTAAATTCCTCCCTAACAGAATGATAGCCATGTACAGCATTACTGGAAGTAGAAGTTAAATGGGCAAAGTATGCCTGAGAGGGGAGTTGTTCCCTGAAAGGGCTGAAAGCCTCCTGAGGATGCTGAGCTTTTAATAATTCCTGTATCAAATTGAATAACTACCCTGAAGAAGGAATAATTTTCCACATTGAAAAAATGACATGAACCTTCATTTTTTCCCCTCCTTTTTACTATAGGCCATCTTTAAAGCCACATTTTTTCCCCTCCTTTTTACTATAGGCCATCTTTAAAGCCACATTTTTTTCCCTCCTTTTTACTATAGGCCATCTTTAAAGCCACATTTTTTTCCCTCCTTTTTACTATAGACCATCTTTAAAGCCACATTTTTTTCCCCTCCTTTTTACTATAGGCCATCTTTAAAGCCATTTAGCAAAGCTTCACATGCAAGATCCTGAAGTGAAGAGGCCAGCACAAAGCAGGGCAGCCAATTTGTGTGGTACAAAAGCCCCTGAAATGCACCTGACTGTAAATCAGTGCAGCATGTGCCTGCTGACCACAAGTCCCATGGAAGTTCTTCACCTTTTCATTGCATCTCACTCCAAAAAAATGGAGCTGGTTAACGCACACCAGACTGTTCCCACATCAAACTTTTATTGTGGTGTTTGGTTTTGGAAACTACTATTTCACTTGAGCAATTTAGAGGTGCTGCTGAGGGTAAGAAGCCAGGGCTTTCAGCCACAGAGGCTTATTTGAAGGTGTAGCTCTGACCTTTTCATGAAGAACATTGGGGTTGTTTGGGCAACCATTCCAGTGGATTACTGTACTTTGTCACTAAGCNGGGTTAGAAGCACAGTGGTTAGTTAGGTTACTCAGCAGAGAGGCCAGAAGACACAGCAGCTCCCAGAGAGACAGACTCTCTCTTATCTCTGTGTCCTTCTTATACATCTCAGCAAGCCTATGAGTGAAGCAGACATCACCAGTGTTTGCTTTTCACAGCCTATCATCTAAATTTCTTCATTAAAATATTCCAATTAGCTTCAAATCAGCACACACAGAATGACTCAGGTTGGAAGGGACCTCAAAGACTCCCCCACCATGGGCAGGGATGCTTCTTGACTAGACTGGGCTCATCCATCCTGGCCTTGAACACCCTTTGTACTGAAAAACCTCCTCAGATCCAGTCTAACTCTGCTCTCCCTCAACCTGAAGCCATTCCCCCTTGTCCTCTCTCTAAACACCCTCATGAAAAGTCCCTCTGCAACCTTCTTGTAGGATCCCTTCAGGTATTGGAAGGCAGCTCTAAGGTCCCTCCAGAGTCTTCTCTTCTCCAGGCTGAACAACTGCAGTTCCTTCAACCTATCCTCATAGCAGAGCTGCTCCAGCCTTTGGGTCATCTTTGTGGCTCTCCTCTGGACGTGCTCCACACCTCTCTGTCCCTCTAATGCTGAGGACACCAGAACTGGACACAGCATTCAAGGTGTGGTCTCCCAAGAGCAGAGCAAAGGGGAAGAATCTGCCCTCTTGACCAGCTGGCCACACTCCTCTTGATGCAACCTAGGCTATGATTTGCCTCCTGGACTGCAGCCTCCTTTTGTCTCTCTAGAAGGTTCAGTGATTCACTTTAGAAGCGAGCAGAACCACTGCAGGCCACATCTTGTTTAGTCTGATCAATATTCTTCCATATTCCTTCTGCTGACCATGTTTTGTGTTTGTCAGATCTGTCAGTGGCATCATGAAATGAACTCGCCATGCGATGCAGCAGCCTCCATGGCAGCTGCAAGTCAATCTGTCTTTCCAGGCAGGATTTGGGGAAGAGCAACTTTTTGATGCAACCTTTTTGTTTTTTCAGTCCAGAGGTCAACTGAAGTCCCCACAGTGGTGGTTTTCCAGGTAGCAGGCACTTTCTCATCTTTGAAGTAGAGAGTATGTGGCATGATCTGTGGAAGGTCTTTCCTCGCTGTCTCAAACACTGTGGATGTGCCTGGGAATGAAGGTTTGTTTGCTGCAGCTCCCAAATCTTGTCAGAAAAAAACAGTTTCTTTACCTTACTCAAGACAACAAAAGTGGAATTATGACAGAAGTAAAGGAAAGCTGAATAACAGATTCAGCCAGAATTTTGTAGTAATATGATACGTTCTTATTAGATTAAAGTATTAGGGTGGGGGAAAGGGCTTGGAGATTTGCATATTCCTTTAATGAGTCCTTTTGAGCTTCCATTGAAGCAGATACACTTTTTTTAGCAAATTGACTTAAATGCCAGTTAAGTAATAGAGCAAGAAGAAAAGCCATAATCTTTTCCTTTAGAGCAAGGAGTCATTTAAAGCTGAAATATGACTAATTACCACAACTGGACTGGTGAAACCCCTTGCACTTGTTAGTAGATTTACTCTGTTAATACCTCTGTGAATGGGTGCAAAATCCAGCCTGAAACAAAACAAAAAAACCCAAAACACCTTTTAATACATAAATTTGCTCTTTTGTTCCCCCTCACAAACACAAATGCATGAAAAATCAGGTTACACAGTGGAGCAATCTGTTAAAAGCAGTTAGCATTGTTTTGGTGATGTCTGCCAAAGCTTAAAGCAATTTAAGTAGTACCTGTGGGAGAAAAGAAAAGTCTGGTAGAAGTTTGGTGATAAGAATGAGCTTTATTAATTGTCAGTTTTTGAGTAGAGTAATACCTGGTATTGCTAGTAGTAGTAGTAGCAGTGTTAGGTGTTGCTTAGCAGATATATGTCCAGAAAGAAATCTAAACCCCCTCTTAATTCTGCAGTTGCACTGTAAGGCACTGCAAGGAAGGAGGTAAATATTAAAAGCATGGAAATAAAGACACCAGGGCTCTGTCCCAGCTGCTTCAGTGCACTTTGTCAGCACTGCACATTTTTAAAAGAACAGAAGACATTTTTGTTCTGTTCTGTTTCTCTTACTCATCTTCAATTTGTTCCAGATTCTGAGTCACTTTCATAAATCCCTTTGGAATGAGTTTTATCCAGTCGGTGAGTTGCAGGACAAGTTGCTCCATTGGCTTCTCAAGCTGCAGAAATTCTCCCCAGTCACATCTCATGGACCTCAGGCAGTCTCTGTATTTCCTTCCCAGAATGTAACAATTCATATTTCAAAGCAGAATCCTACCTTTAGAGGTATATAATGTTCAAATAAAGGAATAATGAGACAAAGCCTCTCACAGAAACTTTCCTGTCTGATCTCTGTTGTGAAGGTGCTGAACCCTTCTTGGTGAAGCCAAGGGAAGTGGTGGAGTCTTCATCTCTTGAGACATTTAAAACTTGCCTGGATGTGTTCTGTGTGACCTTGTCTAGGTGAACCTGCCTTGGCAGAGGGGTTGGACTTGATGATCTGCAGAGGTCCCTTCCAGCCCCTACCATTCTGTGAAGCCTGTGGTGCAGAAGTGATCTGGCCCTGCCCTGGAGCTGTGCTGCATGCACAGCCTGGCAGATTGTCTGCACACCAACTGTTTCTTGTGCAGTAACTTGGGGTTGTTGCTGCACCAGCACAGAAGCAGCAGATGTGCCAAGGAGGGGATCCTTAAGTACCCTTAAGCCCACTCAGCTGAGTGTGTCAGCAAGGAGAAGAGTCTGGTCTGGGGCAGGGATAAGCAGCTGGGAGTGGGGCAGGTACTAGAAATATTTAAGCCGTGATGCTTTTATGGTGGTGTGAAGCAGACGTAGAACTACAGACTTGTGTTCCTTTCTCCAGAAAAGAACTGGNATGAAACTTCCTATGCCTCAGCTTCCACCCAGTGCTCCTTGTTCTGGCATTGGGCATCACCCAGCAGAGCCTGGCTCCAGCCGCCACTCACCCTGCACATCTTTAGAACCATTGCTGAGGTCACCTCTCAGGCTACTTTTCTCCCAGCAGCACAGCTCCAGCTCCCTCAGGCTGTCCTCCTAACAGAGCTGTTCCATTCCCTTCAGCATCCTACTTGAGAGTAGTCGTAGGCCTGCCCTGCAGTTTGAAGGGATGTTTTTACCTAGACTAGTGAAGGTTTCCCAAGAAACCTTTTGTGGGAAGACTTTAGCCAGAGCACTTTGTGACCTCTTCACATTCCCTCCCTTTCTCCTGGCCGTGTGCCCACGACACACTTTAGTCCCACTTGAAGGTTCTGCAGTGAGCTGCTGAATGACATGCTTGCAAATGAACCATGGCAGCTTTAAAGCAAAGTGCCTGCCACACAGAAAATCCATGTTGCATCCAGATATTAATGGAAGTTTGCTTTGCCATATCCCAGTCCGTTGCCGTGCGATACGGTTCTGTATGTGGGATGCGCTTGCTGCCAGCTTGGGAGCCTGGAAGTAGTTCTGCATTTGTTACACCACTTCAGCAGAATTCTTGTAGATTTTCATCTGTTTGCATTCCTGTTGGAATCTCCTGGGATGTGTTGTTATCCATCCACTGCTGGAAGAGTTTCAGGTGGTTTGCAGAGAGACCAACATGCAGCTCCAGATAAATCACTGCCTCCCTACACTTGTGCTGCGTTCGTTTGCTCCATTGGTGAAGGATTTAAGAACCCTGCAGCCTGCAGCATTAAGAGGCTTGAAATGACTGAAAATAAAAAGTGGTTTGGGATGAAATAATGGAATAGTCCCAATCATAAATATTGAACAGTTTAAGAAGTGTGGGGGAGATGTAATGAACGAGCTGCGTTATAGAAAAGGGCATGAGTCAGGTTATTATTTACACATAACTACTTCCAAATCTTGCAAAGGAAAAGGGTTTGGCTTTTGTGGGTTTGTTAAATCCTGCTTCAAACTAGCTGTGGAATAACCTTTGTTATTATTGTGGCCTTTCAGTGCCTCAAGGGGGCTACAAGGAAGCTGGGGAGGGACTTTTTAGGCTGTCAGTAGTAATGGGACTTGGGGGAATGGAACAAAGCTGGAAATGGGATGATTCAGACTGGATGTTAGGAAGAAGCTCTTCAGCATGAGGGTGCTGAGAGCCTGGAAGGGGTTGCCCAGCGAGGTGGTGGAAGCCTGGAGGTGTTTAAGGCCAGGCTGGATGAGGCTGTGGCCAGCCTGATCTGGTGTGAGGTCTCCCTGGGCATGGCAGGGAAGTTGGAACTGGATGATCCTTGTGGTCCCTTCCAGCCCTGACTGATTCTGTGATGAATCTGAGGCCCATGGAGGAACATTGCAGGTACAGACACTGATCTGTTAGAACTTAGACACCTAACAGGCAATTTTGAATGTCTGAATTACAGGACTTGGGGAACTCAGAGATGCTGAAATATAGATGGTAACTCTGGGGTAACTATTTAACTGAGATACCTTTGTAGTCCATGTACTCTGCTCAGTAAACCTTGAGGGTTTGCCATCTCAGTTTTCATCCTAAGTGCTTTAATTTTGGCGTTCATCTCTTTCATCTGTGTGGGCTCACGGCAACTACTCATCAGTGCTGTCTGCCTGTGTTCCTTTGCCACAGCTGTATGTACTTTCTTGCCTTCCTGCCTGTGCACTTGCATGTGTGGACACAGGCAGTTTCATTCTCATGCTAGTATGGTTTGGAAGTGTGGGACCTGCCTGAACCAACTGCTCTGCTCTGCTGCCTGGCAGAGCACAGATCCGTTCATGCGGTACGTGGCTGGTGACTAACTGCTCCCAGATGTCACTCTGGGGCTGGATGCCAGACTGAGTGTCTGTTTTCTGTTGGTTGGGGTTTTTTCTTCCCCTCACCCTGACTCACTGGAATACTAGAAGTTAAGCAGAGAGTCTTTCTATTTCTGATCTATGGTTAATTTTTCCTGGGGTAAACCAAAATAACTCCATTTTAACTTACAGTAGAATCAGAGAATGGCTTGGTTTGGAAGGGACCTTAAACATCATCTGGTTCCAGTCCCCCTGCCATGGACAGGGACACCTCCTTCTAGATCAGGTTGCTCAAAACTGAGACACATTCAACTTAACTTTAAACACTTCAGAGCTTGGAGCCTTCACTGCTTCTCTGGGCAACCTGTTCCAGTGCCTCACCACCCTCAAAGAGAAGGATTTCTTCCTAGTGTCTAATGTAAAACAAACTTCTTCCAGTCTGAAGCCAATACCCCTTGTGCAGTCACTACGTGCCTCTGTCAAAAGTTCATCCCCAGTTCTCCTGTACCCCCCTTCAAATCCTGGAAGGCTGCTCCAAGGTCTCCCTGAAGCCTTCTCTTCTCCAGGCTGAACAACCCCAACTCACTCAGCCTATCCTCACAAGAGAGATGCTGGAGCCTTCTTAGAATCATAGAATGAGTCAGCATTGGAAGGGAGCACAAGGATCATCCAGTTCCAACCCCCCTGCCATGGGCAGGGACACCTCACACTAGATCAGCATGCCCACAGCCTCATCCAGCCTGGCCTTAAACACCTCCAGGGATGAGGCTTCCACCACCTCCCTGGGCAGCCCCTGCCAGGCTCTCACCACCCTCATGCTGAAGAACTTCTTCCTAACATCCAGTCGGACTCTCTCCCTTTCCAACTTTGTTCAATTCCCCCCAGTCCTATCACTACCTGACAGCCTAAAAAGTGCCTCCCCAGCTTTCTTGTAGCCCCCTTAAGATACTGAAAGGCCACAGTAAGGTCACCTGGGAGCCTTCTCCTCTGCAGACTGAGCAGCCCCAACTGCCTCAGTCTCTCCTCATAGGAGATGGCTCACAGAGATACCTGACAGGGTGACTCATGTTGTGCCTCTAGCAATATCTTGTTTTGAGAGTGGACAGATCCACCAGTACTTGTCTTACTTTGTAACAATACAGCATCCAGTGTTCTTTGGTGCATCGTGGAGGCTTTCTAAAAGCTCCTTCCTGATGCAGTTCAAACACACATTGTATAAAGTCTGCATGGATTTGTTGCACTGTGTATAAGGGAGCTGAGGGTGGAAATAGTTATTAGTTATGTCAGAAAAACCTTGAAGTGCAGAAGAAAATGGTGTCAGTGGTTTGTTCTGAAGAAATGTTTATGCATGTTTACTTATCTTTATAACAGATGAAAACCAGATTCCTTCTTTGACCTGTTAGTTAGTAAGCTGTGCTTTTAAACCCAAGAGCTCAAGCTTTGGGGGTTGTTTTCCTTACCACTTTATAGATTTGATGTGCTCTTATTGAATGCTTTTATTTTTTCAGTTGTCTTGATGATCTTTTCTGAAAGTAGAACCTTGAATGAAAATAATCTGAGTAGGCAGCAGTGACAGAAGTTAATTTGCTTCACTTTGGGACTGCAGGTCGTTTTGTATGTTCCATGGTGAGCAGGAAGGAGTTGCAGCCTCTTCTTTCTAGTTTTAGTGTGGGGGGGGTTGGTCATGACTTGCTGAATTCCTTATTGCTGCCTGAAGATTCTTGGCTTGTTGTGAGCAGGGTTCTCAGCTAACATATCACTGACATTTCATGCCTTGTTTTTTACTTACACTAATATATTGCTTTTAAGTAAATAGACAGGATGGGAGCTAAGTGTTTACCTTTCCATATCCTGAGATGACTACTCATTCTATCTGACAAGCCAAGAAAGACTGTTTAGATTGCTGCTTCAGTGAGCCAGGAAGAACTGCACAAATATGTCATGACCATACTGTGGAGAAGGCTTGTATGCTATTTTCATAGCCAAGGTTCTATATGACTTACCAGTAAAGCTGTTATGCTTTTGAAGGCATCAGAACTCAGATGTAGGCATTTTGAGATAAAGATCAAATTCTGGGACTGTGGAATACTATATTTGGAATTTTGTTCATTGAATGGTTTGGGTTGGAGGGGACCTCCCAAGGTCATCTGGTCCAACCCCCCTGCAGTGTGCAAGGACATCCTCCACTAGATCAGGTTCTCAGAGCCTTGCCGAGCCTCACCTCAATTATCTCCAGGGATGGGGCCTCAACTACCTCCCTGGGCAACCTGTTACAGAGTTTCACCACCCTCATGGTGCAGAACTTGTTGCTAACATCCAATCTAAATCTGCTCCTCTCTAATTTCAAACCTTTGCCCCATGTCCTATCACTGCCAGCCTTTGTAAACAGTCCCCCTGCAGCCTTCATGTAGGTCCTGGAAGGCCATCTAGACAAACTGGAGAAATGTCCTGGGTTCTCTGACTTAATCATGCAAGATGGATTGAGCTGTAAGATTCTTACTGGTTGTTATTGCATGGCTGCTTTATCCAGTATAAATCTAACATAAATCCAGGCTGCTTTGGTGGTCCTCTAGTTCTATTTTTGTGCTCCGTGAGCTTTCATATTCTGTGTATTGAGCTGTCTTGGGGAACAGGTCCAGCTGAAACCTGACCTTGCCCCAAAAGAATGGACTGCAGAAGTGTTAAGGCACAGAAGCAAGCAGACAGGGCCACTGGCTTTGGCAGCCATGTGCCATATGTCAAATGAAAGTGGCCACTTAACTGTGACTGAAGAAATCATCACTGTGTCTGCTCTGCCTGCCGAGGCAGTGGTGCTGCCCTGGGAGTGCCACCACTGGAGATGCTAACCAGCAACAAGACAAGGGGACACAGTCTCAGGCTGTGCCGGGAGACGTCTAGGCTGGATGTGAGGAGGAAGTTCTTGGCAGAGAGAGTGATTGGCATTGGAATGGGCTGCCCAGGGAGGTGGTGAAGTCTCTGTCCCTGGAGGTGTTGAAGCAAAGCCTGGATGGGGCACTTAGTGCCATAGTCTGGTTGCTTGGCTAGGGCTGGGTGCTAGGTTGGGCTGGGTGAGCTTGGAGCTCTCTTCCAACCTGGCTGATTCTGTGATTCTAAGGAGGGCTTGACTTGAAAGCCTGCTGCTGAATTGGCACAGTGGTGACACCAGTTAGTTCAGTTGCCCTGAATTCATGCTCAAAACCTACCTTTACCTTCAAAATCTGCAGTGACTTCACCGAGACAGATTCCACCAATGGATGCTAAACTGTTTGACTGGCTGCAAATCTCCCACCTCAGCTCCTTCTTTGTTTTGAAATGTGTTTTTGTTTAAAGATTTTCCTGCAAATGTAACTAAATCCATTCAGAATTAAATGACAGGTTTCCATAGTTTCATCTCGTTGTTCTGTGTCTGCTACTTACCTCTGAGCCCACAGGTATTTCCTCGAAATGCCGCTTGTGCTGTCTGGAGTGAATTGCTTTTCACTTCTGTCACACACTCAACCATGTCATTTTGATAACAGCCAAACCTATGGAATTAATCTGCTTGCCATGAGTAAATTATAAACCATTCAAACATATGGGGGGAAATCAATCCAAGGGTGAATTTTCTCCATGCTGTAGTGAGTTTCTCTATGTGTTTGTTGTCTAACGTTGGCACTGGGTTTCTGGCTCTGGGGTTGATTGATTGATTCTGGTTATGTTGGTTTTCTTCCTGAGAACTTGCAGTTACTTTAGGATGAAACTGTTTTCATTGACTGATGAGAGTAGGAAAAGTGATATTGCAGTTTCGAGCAGATGACCCTTTAATAAGATGTATGTAATTGGATAAGACTTGCAATAAATATTGGGCATCTGTTTGGCATCATAAAAATAATGAAGAGAAACGGCACCAGAAGAAATCTCAAATGACCAAAACCTCTTCAATTTCTTGATTTAATGCTCCTACTGAAACAGTAGGATGGGTAAGATTAAAAACCCCAGCCCTGAACCCTTTGAGGAAGGTATCTAAACTGATTAAGGTTTTATTACTATCCCTCATGTCCAAAAGCAGCTGAACTTTCTCTTCATCCTCCTGTATCCTTTGAAAATCTCCGCAATATCTTCTGAACCTTTGTATTTTAAAATGCTCTTTGCTCTTCAAGCCACACTTGAGAGAGCAGAGGATAACTATTGCCATTAAAAACAAATTTTAAAAAAAAAAAAAAAAGTGCTTTCTTGGAGCAGAACTTCTGGAGCTTCTCAGGGCTGGGGTGGCAAGAGGCTGCAGGGTCTTTGAGCATGAAGTTGTAGTCATCCAAGACCATGGGGGCGGAAAAGGAGGTTCCTTACCATAGACCAACATAAACTGCTGCTCTGTGACACTTTCTCCTGACGTACATCCCATACCCTACTTGTAGTCTTTCAAGGGTGTTCTCGTGCCTTTGGGGGCACAAAATTAATCTCTCTCATTTTTAAAGCAGTAATTTTAGCACATACCATGCAGCAGGCTACAGAACTGATTAATTGTGCAAACAAAACCGAGCTAATCGTCGCTGTTTAAAGCGTGCTTAAAGAGCAAGTTTCTCTCAAATCACTGTCATTAAGCAGTGCAAGGTGTTGTTTTTGTGACAAGATTTAGGAAGTTCTGTAATTATCTTTTGATTTAGACCTTCCCCATGTTGAAAGAGGGTAGAAAGAGCAAATGAAATAGGCCTGAGGAGAAGCAAATGTGCCAGAGTTGGTGTTTCAGTGTCATAATTTTCTTCCTGCTTGGATTTCTGTGATTCCATACCAGGCATAAACGTTAACCAGCACAGAAATTCTCATAGAACATTTGCTCTGTGGGTTTAAATCTTTCATCCTTTAGAATGAAGTGTTCTCCTTTTAAAACTAAATAAAGTCAGTGTGCATGGTTTGAGTGTTTCAATTTAACACCTGACCTTACTGTGGCCTTCCAGTATCTGAAGGGGGCCTAGAAAAAAGCTGGGGAGAGACTTTTTAGGCTATCAGGGAGTGACAGGACTAGGGGGAACGGAGCACAGCTGGAGGTGGGGAAGACTCAGCCTGACTGCTGGGTTGTCACCTGGACA
>VWYK01038325.1:0-11942 GCA_013399775.1 Semnornis frantzii | reverse complement strand
CCAAAAACAAGGATGGTCCAAAACAGGAGTTCTGTCAAGGCAGGAACTCTTCTAAGGCAGGCACCTGGAGCCTTCTACCTTGCTCTATTTATGCTTTTCTAGACAAGGTGTCCATTTGCCATTTATCCTGGGCACGCAGACCCAGCCAACCACCAGCCCGATCCCAGCGCGAGCTGCCACACAGCTCAGCACATGGGTGGGGAAAGGCTTTCTGCTGTTCCCCCTTCAAGGACACAGGGCGAGGGGTGGGGAAAGTAGTTTTCAGGCCTTCTTCTCCTCCCCATTCAAACCCAGGGTGGGGGGGGAGAAGGAAGGAATTTGGAATGCCCAAAGAAAGTTTCTCAAAGAAAGAAGCGAAGGGAGGAAAGACAGAGAGGAGAAGAGAGCGGTATCAGCCAGGCACTGCCTTATAAGCTGTGGTACTGACAAGTGGAACAGAATAACAGTCTTACAACATCCTGGGCTGACCAGGTTGGTCCCCTTGGACAGGACTTTGTTTCTGTGGTCTTCTTAAGGGAACCTGGATCCCCTCTAAACTACCATACCAGGATCTTTGCAGATACAGCACAGAGCATGCTCATTACAATGCCACTGTGTCTTTATTTAGTTTGGGTCAGTATAAAGGGATCTTCATACTGTGGAGGGGACCAGGTGATCTGCCACATAAAAGGTTTACTGCTTTAAACTCAATCTTCATTCTAACTTTAGAATTTATCCTATTTAAGGCAGGAGACAACATTTTACAGAGTATTTAAACACTCTGATGAAGAGGCCTGAGGATTTTTAGCCTACTTGCAAATATAAATATTGCTCAGAATTTATGAATTGAATCATTAAAAATTGTTTGCCAGAGTCTCTTCAAGAACTGAAAGACAAAGTGTTGGCACTACAGAGGAGTAAAGGAGAACAGAGCACCATTATTTTACATTTCTTTACTCTGTCAGATCCTGCAGAAGCCCTCAGAAAGTGCCAGTTTATTTTAGCAGTATGTAGGGATATTCAACATTGATAGCAAATAATTCCGCATAAAGCTTAAAATCTTAGTACATACAGTAAGGATAATTCCCCAGAGTACCTCTCAGCTTTGAACAGTGTTGCTTAGGAAAAGAAGTGATTGCATATGCAAGAGAAAATCAGAAATAAAAGTCATCTTTGCTGAAAAATGGAATACCAAATAGGGAGATAAATAATATCCTGCTTCAAAGTAAGTCTTACTACACAAATCCTATAATCACTGTGAGAAAAAGGGATTATGTAAATATATTTAGTGATTAGCAAAATTACATGTTCAAAATTATTTCATTTCTTTATCCACTGAAAATTACACAAATAAATACCTACTGTACCTGCATTTCCCCCATCTGTCTCTTTGTCACTTTTGACAATTATTATCTACAAGCTAGGCAATTTCATTTAGCAAACATTTACCATGAAAGTAACAGGAATGATTTCACAGCAAAAAGGAATGCACTCTGCCATCTTCCAGTGAAAGTATAGGAAGAGAAATGAGAAAGGAATAGTAGGCTGGCCTAGACTTGTCTTGGATTTCATGTGTTGCTGGGTAAGACTCTTTTCTGTTAAAAGAGTCTCTAAGTGCAGAAAATAGCATAGTAGTAACTGATAACTCTGTCTAGACATGCATGGGTTGAGTGGTGACCCAGGGGTGTAGGCTACAACACTTAAATGAAAATTACCTGTGATCCTAAGATGATGAGGAGACTTTATATAGGTCACTGCTGAGAAGACAGAAGGTAAAAGAATTTTCACAATTATACTTCTTTAAGATGCAAAATAACAAAAACTGCTCTTAGATTTGAGGGAACCAGAGCAGCTACCAGAGCAAGGTAAAGAATGTTGCAAGACAGAGCCTACGGCCCAAAGGACAGTCTAAAACGGCAGGGAACGATTTACAGCTCAGGGAAAGGACACAGTGAAGCTCTCACCAAATGAAGAGCTCTCCTGAAATGCAGCCTTGCTACGTGGAAGGGATTAACAACATCCAACTGCAGCTGAAAATGATGTGGGAAGGGGAAGTAACCCAGCTCTTAGCTGTCATCTCTCCAGAGGAAAAGATAATAAAGGTATTATGGTCATAGCTTTACTTTTAGCATTCACTGTCATTATTGTGCTTACCTACCTGTTAGAAATGCTTTGTCTTCCTTGATTACAGGCATTTCTCATTAGCCATTCTCTATTTTCTTTTTTTTTTGGGGGGGGGGGGGGTTGGGGTTAGTTGTTTGTTTTGTTTTTTTTTTCTTTACAGGAAGGGGTTTTTTGTTGTTGTTCCTTTGATTGGTTTTGTTTTGTTTTTGTTTTCTGAGTACAGTTGGTTTGGTTTTGTTTTCTCTGTACAGCTTTTTTGTTGGTTTGGTTGGTTTCATTTTGGTTTTGTTTTCTGACTACAAGTCAGTTTCTGCTCCAGTACATGGGAAACAGTAGAAGTCCCTAGCTGAGAACAAAAAGGAGAAGGAAACACCACTTTGGGGTGCATTCACAGGTCATGTGAGTTTGAAATGTCCATCAGGTTAGAGATCACATCTCTTCTTTTTACAATTCCTCCTCAGTAAGACAGAGTAAATGTGGTTTTCCATCCACATGAGAGACACAAAGAACAACTTAGCAATCATTAAGGACGGCAACGTGCTGAGGATAAAAGCAGTTAGAAAGTAGATAGCAGACAGTTACTCTCCTTCCACAAGGCCTTTCACTTTATCAGAGCTCAGGAAGGAACTCGGTACTCAGAACTCAGAAGGAAGGAAGGAACTCGGAAGGAACTTGGAAGGAACTCGGAACTTGGAACTCAGAAGGAAGGAAGGAACTCGGAAGGAAGGAAGGAACTAGGAAGGAACTCGGAACTCGGAACTCAGAAGGAAGGAAGGAACTCGGAAGGAAGGAAGGAACTCGGAAGGAAGGAAGGAACTCGGAAGGAAGGAATTCGGAAGGAAGGAATTCGGAAGGAATTAGGAAGGAAGGAAGGAAGGAAGGAAGGAAGGGAAGGAAGGAAAGGAAGGATGGAAGGAATTCTCCTGAATCGAGAAGAAACTGTTGATACAACACAAGAGGTCTAAAATAAACAAAGAGAACTTTGGAATAATTACATCCCACTTGAGTTAAAGGTTGACAAACAAGATATTTAATCAGCCAGCCAGTGTACTCTCTTTGATCATAAGAGAGAAGGAGACTTTCTAGAAGCTGTGTCAAGGTCAAACACTTATCTTGAGAGGAAAAACTTACACCATCGCATTGAATACATCAGGTTTAGAAGTCTAAGTATCTAAGTCTAAATATTTAAGTTCAAGCACTTATTTTTCTAATGAGTCACTAAATATTTAATGAACACATTCTCAAATATAATACAAAACTCCACAACATTAATATTGATGACTAGGTTAATGTAGAAGTTAGACCATAATGAAACAAAAGAAAAGAAGCCAAGTTTCCTGCAACGCCATTGGGGATAACAATATAATCAGATCTAATTCTCTGACCTTTGCCACAGTTTTCCCATCAGATCTAATACAGCAGCTTTTCTTGCAGTGTTCAGGGCACTTTGCCTACAAGTATCCATCCAGAAATCTGCTACAATGATTATTCCATTCCATTCCATTCCATTCCATTTCACTCCTGTGACAAGTTTTTAAATTTAACCTTTTAAAATTAAATAATCTATTTCCAGCCAGCTGCTAAAACCACCCAAAATATAGAGAGTTGTTACCTCTGAGAATGTAAAAGCTCTGTTTTACCCTTGCAAGACTTCTAAAATACTTCTGATGTCTCACAAGGAAAAGAAAGTGTTGATGTTAGGAGGAAGTTGTTTGCAGTGAGGGTGGTGAGACACTGGCACAGGTTGCCCAGGGAGGTTGTGGCTGCTCCCTCCCTGGAGGTGTTCAAGGCCAGGTTGGAAGAGTCCTTGAGTGACCTGTACTAGTCGAAGGTGTCCCTGCCTATGGCAGGGGGTTGGAACTAGATGATCTTTGAGGTCCCTTCCAACCTTACCATTCTATGATTCTATGATTCTATGAAATTTGGACAGTGAGCCTGACATGCAGCCATGGTTTCATTTAAACCCAAGTAAATTTACTTTAATTTGGATGTTTTCTAAAGGTGTAAAATGTCTTTTCTATATGGAGTATTCTTCATATTTGTCTAGGGTCTACCAAAGCTCCATTGGCATAGGACATGTATGGAAGTTAATTAGCCGTTCCCACTAAGCTGTCAATCCTTTTTGCAGAACTGAAATAATAATAATAATGATAATGACAGCAGCAATAATAATTATAATGGTATTTTAAATATACATACTTTTATGACAAATGCATCTGAAATGCCCACAAACTTAGGTATGTTTAAAGAGCTATTTACATAGAAAACCGCAAAGCCTCAAGAGGAAGTCTTTCCATATTGCATCTAAAAGAGACAGCTGCAATTTACAAAGCTGCCAAAATGCATATAGCTGCAATCAGAATTAATTAAGGTGAAAGGTAATATTTCCCTCAAAAAAAAAAAAAAAAAAGGTTTTCCTTTGAAGTTTTCCATTCTCTTAAAATAACACTTGTATTTTATTTATCATTAAATAACTTTTAAACTGCTTTATGTCATGTTTTATAGCTTTCTTAACTGCTTTATGTCATATTATATTTTGAGGTTTTTTTCATCCTTACAATACCCAGTCATGTAATTTTTATAGTTCATAGTTAATAAAATGTTAAGGCCAGGAAGGATCAATAGTGTAATGTAATTGGAACGTTGAATAATCCATGCCATGGAACTGTATCCAGTTCTTTCTGTAGCAGGTCTTCTACCACCATTTTGTTCAAACTTTTCCAAGGAAATAAGATCCAAGTTTGTTTTAAAGCAGTTGTACGCTGGAGAATCTGCTGGATTACCAATCAATTTCTTCTGGCAGTCAAGTTTGTGCCAAGTTTGCAATACAGCACTTAATTTTGGTTCTCCATTACATACATCTGGATGAGGAAGGAATCTCGTCATCACTAGAAGAAGCCTTCTCGAGTATGGTTTGTGTCTTCTTAAAGTGGACACCTACCGTTGGTCAGTTTAATCACTCTCAAGACTATATTATCCTTTTGAATTGGTTGTGGCAATTAATGAGGCAGGAATTAGAAAAGATGTAGTTATTTTATTTCCAAAAATTCCTGCCCACAAACTACATACAAATTAATTAAATTTGGGTTCTAATTCATTTGGGAAGATCTTCACAGGGATGCTTATAGGGAATTTAGTAATGCAGGAAAATCAGGAAATTGGAAAAGCTTTGCTCCACTTACAAATAAAAGGCAGCCTGGAGCCCTAGGGGATGTTTGTACTACTCATAGAGGTGGAGTAGGAATTTGGAGCTGGTCCCTTGACTCCTTTATGGCAGTGTCTGGAACTGCAAATTGTAATCCAGCAGTGGATCAACACTGCACAGGATCCAATGTGAGCAAACCTGCCAGAGTCCAAAGTGACTGCAGACACGGCTGCCACGGGCACAGAACGCGGGGCAGCAGAGGGCCAAGCCAGGCTGCTCAGCAGTGTGCCCACCAACGGCGGTGGTTTGTGGCAGAGGCAGCTCCCTGCAGCAGGAAGTCAGGATGCCAGAGTCCCAAAGCGGGGAATGTGCTTTCTCCTCACTGTTTTTCCAGATGCCCCTTGAGGTCCAACTCCAGGTCCGACTCAAGGTCCCCCTCAAGGTCTGACTAGACAATGTGTCCAGTTGCCATATATATGGCACAGTTTTGTGCCCCATTCAAATCTCCAGTGGGGCAGGGACTTGGGTCTGCCTTGCCAGACCTTTGCTTCCAGTTGCACTTTTAGGATCATAGAATGTTTTTTCTTGAAAGAGGACTTTGAAGTTAATCTAGTCCAACTCCCTTGCAATGAGCAGCAACATTTCTAACTAGATCAGGTTTCTCAGAGCCCCATCCAACTTGACTTTGAAGGTTTCAGGGATGAGGCTTTTGGAACCTCATTGGACAATCTGTTTCAGTGTGGCACGAGGCTCATCATAAAAAATTAGTTGAGGAAGATGATTCAGCCACTCTACTCCACACTGGTGAAAACTCACCCAGAGCACTTTTTATCACCTCTGGAATTCCTAGGACAAGAGCTGTTGAAGCAGGTACAGAGCTTCCTCTTCCTGAAACTTCAGGGAGATCTTATTGTGGCCTTCCAGTACCTAAAGGGGGACAATAAGAAAGATGGAGACAGATTTTTTAGTGATGTCTGTTGCAACAAGACAAGGGGGAATTGTTTTAGATTAAAAGAGGATAGATTTAGACTGTATATAGGGAAGGTTATTTTTTACACTGAAGCTGATGAAACACTGACACAGGTTCCCTAGTGAGGTGGTAGATACTCACTAGGGAACGTCTACCTGGCAACATTCACTCAGCATCCCTGGCGACATTCCAGGTCTAGTTGAAGATGCCCTGATCAGTGCAGGGCGGTTGGACTAGATGATCTTTAAAGGTTCCTTCCAACTGAAACATTCTATGATTTTATGGAAATGTTCTAAAACTGCATCAGTTAGTCACCCAAAAGTCAATTTCTGATGCTGGAAAAGTCCTGGCATGCTGACATCAAGCTCTGAAGAATGGAAAGCCACAAACTAACAGAAGGCCAGCAATATGCCTTGTTTGGCAAGGCCAACAGATTTGGAAATGTTGAGAATACTGATTGAGAGGGAAGAAACGATCAGTTCTACAGTCTAGATTCCCACAGGAATGAAAAATCAATTCACTGAATTTAGTGGTCATGGGATGACATACACCTGAGGTGAGCCCTCTCTTTGTACGTTAATGTATATAGTTGCAAGTACTGGATTGCAATGCAGCCTCTTAATGACTGTGATCCTCTAGCTAAATGAGCTTTCAGTTTTGCCTAGCAAATATGTATTTTGCACAATGATATTGCATAACAAACAGGCAGACAATATGGGCACAGGTAAAACACCACCACTGTCATCCCATATCTTGAGCCGAAATAGAGATGCTACCATCAAGTCCACTGAAGCAGCCCTAGTGCAGTTAATTTAATTGGATTTTAATTAGGGCGTGAGAGCAAATGCTCTTTCCATTTAAAAATGGAACTTAAACACTCAGGAGAGGTGCAGCTTCACTTTTGTTTTAAATATTGTATTACATAGGTTTTCCCTCACTGCATTAATAGCCTGAAGTATTCAAACTTTCTAGAGTTCTAAGGTGTGTCATAATAATAAAAGCGACCCACCAAGATTTAATAACTCTCAGGCTGGATTTCAGAGGGAAAACAAAAACCCCATACCACAGGCACTTTTTATACTCTTTATCCTTTAGCACAACTTGGGTTTGATGATTACCCTGACAGTCGGGTTTTGATCCTTCTGTGAGAAAAGTATCATAAATAAAGTTTGAGGCTCATTAAAATATGAATAAAAATGTCCTTACAAGCATCATTTGGATCCTAAGGAAATTTCCTGTTTCTTGACACTACAGACAAAATCGTAACTGCACTGAAAATGTCCTTGAGAATACAGAAAAAATTGACAACCTGCTATGAAGTGTGAAACACTTTAAGAAAACAGGTGTGTCTTTTTCTGCTGCACCGAATGATCATTAAGCTCTAGACTGATAATTAGTTTAGTACAGAATGATTATAATATTCTAACAGACACACAAACAGGTGAGATGAAGAGCAAAATACACCTGCTGAGCAATTGTCTACCACCACTGCTAGTTTGTTTTTACTTCTTCAGAAAGACATGTGCATGGTCCCTTTGATTCAGTTATAAAAACCATTTGGTTTCTATGTGTCCATTTCATCCTCCTGCTTTTTCACTTTGAAACAGTTCCCTGTGGAAGGAGTCACTCACTGAGAGATACCATGACTGGGTGACCTCATTCCTGTTCATAAATATCTAAAAGGCAAATGCCGAGAGGATGGAGCCAGACTCTTCTCAATGGTGCCCAACGACATGACCAGGGGCAATGAATGGAAGTTGAGGCATAGGAAGTTCCATGGAAACATGAGAAAGAGTTTTTTCACTGTGAGGGTGACAGAACACTGGAACAGGCTGCCCAGGGGGGTTGTGGAGTCTCCTTCTCTGGAGATATTCAAGACCCGCCTGGATGCATTCCTGTATGATCTGGTATAGGAGATCTTCCTCTGGCAGGGGGGTTGGACTGGATGAGCTTTCAAGGTCCCTACCAACCCCTGGCATTCTGTGATCCTGTGATTCTGTGACTGAAGCCCAGTTTGCAAACCATCTATCTTCAAACAATGACTTTGGCACTCCTGTTGTATCCTTCACTCAGATTTCCATGCATATTGCACAAACTCATCTTTATTCTGTTTCTCAGTGTAAATCAGATGTTCTTCAACTCTTTTACAGTATATAAAAAAAATTCAGTAGTAAGACCTTCCAGTGGAAAGCTCCCTGCCATATTGACGGGAGGTATCTTCACATCTTGTCTTCCCATTTGATTCAGAGGCTCACAGGATGTCAGGAGTTGGAAGGGACCCAGATTGACAGAGTCCAACCACCCTACCAGAGCAGGACCAATCTAGCTCAGATCACAGTGGAACACATCCAGATGGACACTGAAAGTCTCCACAACCTCTCTGGGGAGCCCGTTCCAGTGTTCTGTGACCCTTACAGTAAAGAAGTTCCTCTTTATGTTGAGCTGGAATCTCCTGTGTTGCAGCTTCCATTTATTGCTCCTTGTCCTGCCCCAGGGAGCAAGTGAGCAGAGTCTGTCCTGCCCCTCCTGACCCCGAGCCCTCAGTTATAAACATTGATTAGATCCCCTCTCAGTCTTCTCTTCTCCAGACTAAGCAGTCCCAGGTCCCTCAGCTTCTCCTCACCAGGCTCCAGTGCTCCAGTGCTCCAGTCCCCTCATCATCTCATCGCCCTCCACTGGATCTTCTCCAGTATCTCCCTGTCCCACTTGAACTGTGAAGCCCAAAACTGAAGGTAGTACTCAAGATAGGGTCTCACCAGGGCAGAGCAGAGGGGGAGGGGAACCTCCCTTGATTAATTTTTTCAGTAACTACATAATTTTCAGCCAGCCACAAATATTGCTCAGTGAGCTTTTGCTGCCTATTTCATCTGTCCAAATTGCATTTGAAGTCTTCAGACAAGGAGTAGCATTAGATTATGGCTAGACAGTTTTGAGAGATTGGGTTAATGGTATTTTAGTAAATTACTACCCCTCCAATTAAGATGATGTAATTGACTTTGAGTATTCTCTAAATGCTTGTCTTCACATAGAGCACTTCAGTGTGTCTCTAGGTCTATCTGAGCAGTAGCTCAAAGCAAACTCTTCAACTCTGAGTTGCATTAAACTAGGAAATAGGGCAGAGTTGAATACTAGTGTCAGTTTTTCCCTCCCTGTTCTCCATCTCATGCCTAACCCCACATAATCCACTCTTCTTTGAATATCCCACGGAGAGATCAGGTCAGATCTGGTCTGTTTACTATAAAATTTGAACACCAAAAATCTTTGTGTGGACTAAGACTATCCTCTCTATAAAAATATGTATATATTTGTGTACAGTTCTGGAGCCCCCAGCACAGGAAGGACATGGAAGTGTTGGAGTGGGTCCAGAGGAGGCCATGAAGATGCTGAGAGGGCTGCAGCAGCTCTGCTATGAGGACAGGCTACAAGAGTTGGGGCTCTGCAGCCTGGAGAAGAGAAGGCTTCCAGGAGACCTTAGAGCAGCCTTCCAGTATCTGAAGGGGGCCTACAGGAAGGCTGGGGAGGGACTATTGACAAGGTCTTGCAATGACAGGACAAGGGACAATGGGTTTAAATTGGTAGAGGGGAGATTGAAATTGGATGTTAGGAGGAAGTTCTTTGCAGTGAGGGTGGTGAGACACTGGTACAGATTGCCCAGGGAGGTTGTGGCTGCTCCCTCCCGGAAGGTGTTGAAGTCCAGGTTGGAGGAGGCCTTGAGTGACCTGTTCTAGTTTCTGCCTTGAAACCGATAGAAAGTTTTGAAACTCTTCCTCAGGGCACTTCTCTTCTTTGAAAATCTTACAACCATATTTAACTTCCCAGCCAGCAGTTATTTTAATTATCTTCTAGTGCAGAACTGAGTTAGAGTAGCTGCTGTGCTGTGAGTCCCTAATGTGTGCTTCAACTGATTTGGAAGTGTTTGGTATTTCTAGAAAACTTGAGAAGACCTCAGATCTTTAACAAAAATAAATAAATAATAGATAAATAAATCAATAAAATGCTCTAAAAATAAAATTACTTCAGCACAGCATTAGAATTTGCTCTCAACAATAAAAAGGCACTAATATATGTGGAAACCTTACACAAAGAATGACATATAGGCCGTTGAACCTCTGACAGTCTGTGCTGTGCCCCAGAGGTGCATGACAGTGGCCCAGCAGTGGTCTTGCACACATTTTCATCTCAACAATATTACCCTTCTCCCACTCCAGATCCCAGCAGGTCAGACACAGCTGCTTGGTCAAGCTGTGAGCTGTCAGCTGGAGCACCACCACATCCTCTGACAATGTTAACACCATCCCACAGTTCAAAAGACAATTTCTCAGATGTTGGACCAAAAACTATAGAAAGGGCTGCTAGTTTGAGGAGTTAGAACTGGTCAAGAGGCAGTAAAGGATCATTTTGGTCCAGTGTCCTATCTAGAACAGCAGCCAGAAATGGATAACCAGGCAACATTTAAAAAACAAGACAAGCAGGGCAATACCTCCCTAAAAAACAGCTTCCCTGTCTTCACTGACTTTCATCTCAATAGTTTTCAAAACAGAGATGGTCTCTTTGATTTCCTATGTCTTCATGTAATTATTTAATCCTATTTTGAGCTGATTAAATCAGTATCCATGACATCCTGTGACAAGGTGTCCCACAACTCAGCTAAATGTTGTGTCAAGAGCCAGATCCACTTGTTGCTTTTGTCTGCAGATTTCCCTTTGATGCCTCCTAAATTTCATATTGGAAAGGAAAATGATCACAAAGTCTTTATCTTTGCTTTGTTTATCTTTGTTTTGGAGTTGTCCAAAAAATTCTTCTTACATGTCCCTTTTTCTATGTGGGCAAAAAATAATTCATGTTTTCTTTTGAGCCAATACCTATCTGTCCTTCAGCAAAACACTATCCTAGCTCATTGGACATTAGGAAAAAGCTTTTCACGGCAAGAGTTCTCAGGCTTTGGAATGGGCTGCCCAGGGAGGTGGTTGAGTCACTGACCCTGGATGTGTTTAAAATTCATTTGGATGTGGTGCTTGGGGATATAGTTTAGGGTGAACCTTACAGAGTAGGGTTGTTGGTTAGATTTTGTGATCCTGAGGGACTTTTCCAACCTGGATGTTTCTGTGATTCTGTGGTTGTAATAGGACCCGTAGTGCCTTATTTAGGGCTAGAGATCACACTGACAACTAGATATGACAAAGCAAATTGTTTCAATACCAACAAGAGGTTCTGTAGTCCTCAACCTGTGTTGTTCCTTATGTCCAGCCTAAGAGGAGAATTACATGTTGATAAATACCTCCTTATAGCAGTTCTAATCATTATCGTCAGGAAGTCTAGAAGTGATTTTTTTGATGGGGCACAGGTGTCCAGCTTCCAGAGCTGACAAGCTTTCAAGGTCACCCATGTAAATGGTTTCATGAACAAAGCACAGTTTGTCACTGGTTATCTCTCTGCTTCTACTTCAGGAATCCTTCCAAGACCCAAAGGCCTTGTGCTCAGCAGGGATCAGGTTCGAACAATGGATCTGTCTGATCCCAGTGCCATATTCCACATTGCTGCAGATAGGCTACATGCACAAGATTTTCAGTGCTGAACACCAGTATCACAGACATTAATGTCAAGGTTATTAACAATATCTCTGTCCAAAGGAGCAAGATTTGTTCTTTTAGATTTCCCTGTTGTGAAATTAAGGTGCAAGTGAGACCGGATAGCACCATGCAACTATTTATTAAGGGATAATGT
>VWYK01038323.1:599-11074 GCA_013399775.1 Semnornis frantzii | reverse complement strand
CGGCACTCTGTTCCAGTGTTCTCTCACCCTCAAAGTTAAGAAGTTTCTCCTTGAGTTCAAATGAAACCTGTGTTCTATTTCATTGCCCTTCGTCCTCTCATTGGTCACTGATGAGAAGAACCCATCCCTCATGACCCTCACCCCTTAGATATTTATCTGCATTGAGAGTATCACCTCTTAGACTTCTCTTTTGCAGCCTACAGAGCCCCAGGTCTGGGGCTGTACCAGCTTTCTATCCTTACTAGAGGTACTCCAACCACACAGATTTTGCGGAGTTTCCATCTCTGTGCTTTTCATACCAGCATGACAAAAGCCAGCCAGTCTTCTTTCTTTCTTCCTCCCAGATCAGGTTATCCATCTAGACAGCATGGAAAAAGAAATAACTGCAATGTGGTGGTGGGAGGGGGGACATACATGGGTCTGCTTGGAAGGTTTAGAAGCAGAACATGTAAGAGGCAAAACCGAAGGTGTAATAAATGATTTTTTTTTTTTTTTAAATAATTGCTGCTTATTTACTCACGGTTATGGATGTGCTGATATTTGTGGTGGATTAAATGGAGTGAAACTGAGGGGCAAAATCAGTCTCTTACTTTTTAGCTTATTTGTAGGAAAACACAAGACTTACATTTTTTCCTGCCTGCTTTATAAAGGTGTCTCCGAACACATGGACATGTCTAGAATTTCCACTTCTTACAAGTTTAAAGTTCTTTTTCATTGTCTCATTTCAAATTAACAGATATTCAACTATCAAGCAGGTTTAAAAAAATCCATTTACTGACTATGTATTTTTTTTTTCACCTAAAGTGGAATATTCCTGTATAATTTAAATGAACTCGTAGGCTGTTTGTGTGTGTCCATTTATGCTATTTTCAAATAAATGATCCATTTTGAATGTTTCTACTTTTATGTTATTTTCTGTGATACCTAATTTGATTACTGTAGTTGTAGTTTCCCTGCCCACTTCACTGCTTCTTGAATAGGTGGAATTTGGAATTTTGTGTATTAACATAAGTTGCAGAGAGCTATCACGTGAGGGTGTGACATTTTCTTTATTAGCAGGAGGTAGATTCTTTTGTACCATTGACAGCAGAAGTATGAAGTAACAGGAAGGTTCTTTTCACTGTGAATCTTGGGATCTCAGATGTGTCATTTGTAGCTGTTGCTGTGAGACTGAGCACTTCTGTGCACAGAAGCACTCAGGAGTCATGTCATAACTTGTATTGTTCATAAGGAACCTTAAGTATTTTTTGTCATGTTTTTAATCTCTTTGGATATCTTCTGTTCTTTTTTTTTTCCTTGGCACTCCAGTTGTGTCCAGCTGAATTTATATGTTTGAGAAGAATAATTTAAATCCCTACAGAGTTCTGTACAAATCACAAAAAAGTTATTTGCTTAAGTTGTCAAGTGGGCAAAGAATGAACTCAGCAAGTCAAATGGAAAAAAAAAATTAAACAGTAGTGTATGCATTTGAGGTTCCCTTAGGAAAAAAAGAAAAATGTGTGATCCAAATTTAGCTCTACAGAGAAACACAACTTGTTTTCTATATTTAACTGCCAAATGTTAAATACTTCAGGATAATTTTCTATAGAAATGCAGGTGGCCTCACAGTTGCTTTGTAGTCCTAGTAGGCTACTAGAAACTATTATTTCAGTTTTAAAGAAGATGATGTTTGCAGTAGTAGTAATGAATTTTCCACTTGTGTGAGGAGAAAATCTCATTTAAAAATAGTTCTCAATCTCTCTCTTGTAACCACTTGATCTATATGAGAACAGTTTGTCCACTGACGTCATAAAATTTAGGATTTGGGGTTCTCAAATGCATTTTAAAGGCTATGTGGGCCTATTAGTTTTTTAAGTCTCTTGAAGGAATATTAAGTAATTGGAAATTCTTGCATTGAAGAAGTTCAGTTGTGTCTCATCAGTTTTGTTGTTGCTTTATGCACAGCTGCATTCAATTCTTTAGAGAGTCCTCGTTTAAATTTATGAATTTGCACCTTCCTGTATATTTACTAGCAAATTTCTACCAGGCTTCTTTCTTCTCCCTTCCCCCTTTTCCCTGCACTGCCTTTGAATGCTTATAAAAATTATGGGATATATTGCAGCTGTCTTTGCAGAGATCTGTAATTAAAGGAGGACCTGTAATCCTGCTGTGGTTGAATTTCTTCTTTTGTTTTTCTCCTTCAGATTGCTATTTGAGGACATCTGTGTAGAAGGAATTTTTGAGCATTTGGTAAAGTCATTTTGTTTCTGGACTGCTCAATCAGTTCCTTCAATCAGTTAATACTATTCCTGTCCTCTCTTGTGATTGGTGCTTGGCTACTGTCTTCTTTCTTGATCTATGTGATTAAAAGTTCCTTTAATCAAAGCAACAACTTTCACTTCTAGATCTGGATTTTAAATGCTCTTCCCATATCTGAATGCCACTTTAGTTGCCCAAACCTAGTCCATTTCCGCTTTTAGATGTCCATCTTTGATTTAATTTCTCTGTTTTAATGTCCAACTGTATTCAAAGGGATAAAATACTGTAATGAGGAATGCAGAATTTTTTACAACAGCTCAAAACGACCAAATTCTGACAAATTATTAACAATTTAAAAATAATATTCTAACCTCAAGCCTAATTTCTGATTTGGTAAGGGTTAGCATCCTTGGTTCAGTCAGATGCTGTCACAGGCCACGGACCTTCAGTTTCATGGCAGTGTTTATCAAAGTAGCTCTTCAAGAGCAGGACTGCTCAGGGTTTGTGTTTCAGATTTCTGTAAGCTCATGAGGTGCAAATGTGGAACTTAACCTGTGGCTTCCTTGCTGCTTGGAGAAGTGCTACTGGATTGCACTGTATTTCAGTTCCTCACTTATTTCTAGCATTGAACACTGATACCTAAAAATGCTTTTATTGTATTCCTAAAGGTAATTTCTATATTATCCAGTTTGTATTAACTTACTAAACCAACTGAGATGAACAATTTATTAGTCTAATGTATTTTCTACTGCGTTCTAGGCCACTTTCTCTACTGTTTTAGCTTTAGGCCATTTAATACCATAGCCTTGTTCTTAGATTTATAATCTGGGTACAACAGGTTCTTGTATGTCTATGCCTTGTGAATCTTAATGTTGTCAGTAATTTGTTTACACATCTTACTGGAGCAATTGACATTAAATCAGTCTGTAATATTCATATGAATTGAATACAAAAGTAGAAGTTACCTGAAAATGCAAATCTTTGTTGTTGAATTAATTATTTAGAGCATGGAGCTTTTTTAGACTTCCAAGAAAACAAAAGCCATCTAATCAGTTTTAAGTCCTGATTTAAGACAAGGATATTAAATTTAATTAAAGCTGACGTTTTAGCCTTGTAATGCTAACTTACTGTGTCTCACTGAGCAGATGGCACCAAGGAGACACTGTGCTTGTTTTCTGAATATAGTGAAACTTAACAATTATCATGTCATGTACTTTCTGACTAGTCACCAGTACTCCTATTTTTTAATTTTAAAATATTCTGGTTTGGTTTATATTTTTATACCAGGGTTAGTGTTATCCAAAGTCGATCTGAGTTATAGAGCTAAACCCAAGAAATAAAAAATATTTTTGCTACTCAGGTTGGTTATATACTATATTTGGTTTTTTTTTTTCACTTGTCTAGAGGGTAAACTTGGCGTATTGGGAGTTAGCTGTCTGTCATAGTCACTTATCTTTCCTTGTTCTGGAGCACTCTGAATTCCTTTCTTCTCCTCCCCGCCACCCCCCTCCCGCCCCTCCAGCGGGTTTGAATGGGGAGGAGAAGAATGCACTAAAACTGCTTCCCCTCCCCTGCCCCGGGCTTGAAGGGGGAGCGGCAAAAGTCACCTTTCCACATGTATACCGACCCATATGGAAGACCGCACTGGAATCAGGCTGGTGGTTGGCCGGGAGCTTTGTGCCCAGTATAAAATGGCAAATGGACCCTTTGTCTAGAAAAGCATAAATAGAGCAAGGGAAAAGGCATGATGTTCCTGCCTTGAAAGAATTCCTGCCTTTACAGAGCTCCTGACAGGACAGGTTCCTGCTGTGACTGAGTTCCTGTTTTGGACTGTCCCCGCTTTTGGATGGCTCCTACCTTTTTGCACCGCTCTCAGTTTTGCACTGTCCCTGCTTTTGGATGCTTCTCCCCACTTTTGCACCATTCTGTGCAAATTTGCAAGCTTGGCAAGTCCAGAGGTCCATTAGAGAGCTACCGGCGGCACCCGGACCCGGCTACTCTCAGACCATATCATAGCCAACTTGCTGGCTGCTATTCCTAACTGGGGAGACACTGATAGTTTGGCTTTCCTCTGCTGCTGCTGAGGCAGCATTGTTCCACAATCATCCCACTCGTGGAAGAAGTGATTGAGACACTTCTGACTTTTGCAGCTTTTCCACCTGCCTTGGAGTTCTGCTGCGTGGATCCAGACTATTGGCTATTGCTCGCAGCGTCAGAAGTCAGCTGAGCCGCAGAGAAATCCAGCAAGGGATCATTGCCGAAAACCTATCTCACCTCTGTGAGTAAAGCCTGCTGTTCCCTTAATTCTCTGCTCAGCCTGATTGATAGTGGGGTAAAGCTGTGTTTATAGCTTAGCCTTTTCCATTTCCTTACTTCCTAAATCTCTAAATTTGTCCATAACATTCTTTGAAGAATTCCTGATAGAATTAGAACCTGTAAATAAAGCTAAACTAATTTTGTAAGTAGTTTGGGGACAGAGTTTTCAGGAAAATAAACACATTTTTATAATTCCTGACTCAGCCATGGTAATTCCCTGCCTCCATGACATTTCTGCTTGCTGTGCCTGGCTTGATTGCTTTCTTAACCATCCCTCCAATCTCCTTGCTGCTTGTCTCTTGCAGGAGTTAGTGTCACTCACAGAATCACAGAATGTTAGGTCCTGGAAGGGACCTGGAAAAATCATTCAGTCCAACCCCCTTGCCAGAGCAGGATCACCTAGAGTAGATCACACAGGAACACATCCAGGTGGGNTCACACAGGAACACATCCAGGTGGTTTTTTAATATCTCCAGAGAGGGAAACTCCACACCCTCTCTGGGCAGCCTATTTCAGTGTTCTGTCACCCTCACAGTGAAACAGTTTGTCCACCAGGACTCCCAGTTCCTTTTCCCCAGAGTTGCTCTCCAGCAGGTCAGTCCCCAACCCATACTGGTACGTGAGGTTGTTCTTTCCCAAATGCAAGACTCTATACTTGTACTTACACTTTGTTAAATTTCTTCCTGTCCAACTCTCCAGCCTGTCTAGGTCTCATAATGGCAGCACAGCCTTCAGGTGTGTCAGCCACTCTGCCTAGTTTGTGTCATCAGCAAACTTGCTGTCAGTGCACTGTTCCCTCATCCAGGTTGTTGATGAATATGTTGAATAATAGTGGTCCTAGTACCAACCTCTGAGGAACTCCACTGGATATGGGGCTCCAACTAGACTCCATCCCATTGACCACAACTCTCTGACTTCTTTTCTTCAACCAGTTCCCATCCACCTCACTACCTGATCTTCCAGACCACACTTCCTTAGTTTAGTGGCAAGGATGCTGTGGGAGACAGTGTCAGATGCTTTACTGAAATCAAGATAAACTACATCCACTGCTCTACCATCATCTGTCTACCTGGTTATGTCCTCATAAAAGGCTATCAGGTTGGTCAAACATGACTTCCTCTTGGTAAAACCACGTCGACTGCTCCCAGTGACCTAATCCTTGATATGCCTAGAGACAGCACCAAGGATCAGTTGCTGTATCACCTTTCCAGGGACGGAGGTGAGGCTGACCAGTCTACAGTTACCCAGATCCTCCTTCTTGACCTCTTTGAAGGCTGGAGTGACATTTGCTCTCCTCCAGTCCTCAGGCACTTCTCCCAATCTCCAAGACTTACCATAGATGATGGAAAGTGGCCTAACAATGACTTTGGCCATTTATAGATGCTCATATTGCCTAATTGATCCTTAACCCCGTCCTCATTAGCCAAGGCCTTAACCAAGTCCTCATTTCTCCTGACTTACTCTAGGGCCTCAGGCGTCTGGGGCTCCTGAGGACAGTCTCCAGCAGTATAGATACAGACAAAGGTGTTCAGTGGCTCTATCTTTTTATCCTCTGTCACCAGGGCACCCACCTCATTCAGCAGTGGCCTTACATTGCCTCTAGTGTTAGTTTTGTCTGCAATGTATTTTAAAATTCCCTTTCTGTTGTCCTTGACCTCTCACAAGGTTAAATTCCAGGGAGGCCTTAGCTTTCTTAGTTGCCTCCCTACATCCTTCGATAACAGTCTTACATTCCTCCCAAGTGGCCAACCCCTACTTCCATGATACTTAGACTCTCTTGTTCCACTTCAGTTCCCTATTCAACTATGCAAGTCACTTGGATCCATTTCCTGATTTCCTGCCCTTTGAGATGCTCTGATCTTGAGCTTGGAAGAACTGGTCTTCTCTTGATAGTCTTTCTGGACCTTAAGGGCTGGAACACTCATTAGCCAGTATTGTTTCCGCCACCAGGTACTTGCTTTCAGAACTGAGCTTTTGCTGTGATCTGCTAACTGTATCATTTGAAGCCTCTGAGAGGGTAGCCTGGCATGGGCATGCTGCCTTCTCCACAGTGCTAAAGGATGAGCACATATAGGCATGTAAGCTGTTCTTGACCTCAAGTAGGTCCTAAGCACTGTCACGTTTCTTGACTCCAGCTTATGGAATAAATTTAGTTTTCCTTTTCTCTTTGCGTCAATTGTTATGAAATTTAAATCTTATTTTTTCTGTGGAGATAAAGGCTTTTTACTAGAGACATTCTTTCCGGAAGAAAACTTGCCCAATGAAGTAAATGGAGATGATCTGAACCATTCTGCTTGCTCGAAGCAGACACACTCAGTGGAGCTTTGGAGAACAGCAAGAACAAACAAGTGCCATGGCATCTGTTGTGCAATGAGCAGCTTGCCCTGGCCACTGCTCTGTTCCTGTAGGTGCTGGACAATCACAGAATCCTTTGGATTGGAAGAAACCTTTAATGGCCAGGTAGTCCAACCCCCCCTGCAGTGAGCAGAGACATCTTCAATTAGATGAGGTTAAGAGCCCCAGTACCGTGCCTGGCTGAAATCACTGACTCACTGCTTTGAAATACTATATAAGCACAGAGGAAATACAGTAATATGCAGTCTATAACAAAGAGGATAAATGCAGACCTTGTTAACTCCTCTAGAAAACCTCAAAACCCCTTCCCTAATTAGTTTTACTCCTGAAAGTTCCAGAAGCTCCTTGAAGTCCGTGAGGGATTTCACTGTTGCTATTGATTTAATACAGAAGTGCTCAGATACCATATCAGTGGATGGCAGCATAAAGCACCAATAAATTGATTAATAGAATTCAGCCTTGGGGTGTGTTAGTTCATCTTGTTTCATCTGTCATGTATCACAAGCTCTTAAATTTCTCTCTGTTACCTCTGTACTGGGCTCAATAGTTTGGCTAAAGTGTGACTTGTGTCCACCTAAATCATACCTTTTAGAGAAATGTCCAGTGCCTGTTTGAAGATATGAGGAGGGAAAATAACTCATTTTGCCAGTTTGTTGCTATTGTTCATAATTCTCATGTGTGCCTGTCGTGGGTTTAAATAAAAAAAAAACCGACAAAATAAAGTTCTCAAATGAATTGGAGAAAAAACCACAGAATTGTATTTGGAGAGAATTTGCAGATAGAAATTACAAGGTAAATACAGAATATGTAAGCGAGCCCCCTTGAATTTTCCCCCATCCCAAAACTAAATCTATCATCCCCGGTGCTCCAATCCTCCCCCCCATGCCTCTGCCATCCAAGAGGCCTAAAGCACAGCCTCTGCAGGCCCCGACCAGGCCCATCCTTACATGTTTGTCCGATAATGTAGCTCCTGCCCGGCAGAAGGCTGGAGGGGGAGGAGAAGAGAACGAAATGGCCTTGCCATGAGCTTATGAGGAGATAGCAGAATTGTGGGATTGAATAACAATCTTCAAGTCCCAAGAGGACTTTCTTAACCCTATAATTCCCAACCTGGGACAGTGCCTTATGTCTTACTTGAATTTTTCTGGCATTAGCTTCTGGCCATTGATTCTTTTTATGCCTCTCTCTGCTAGATAATGAGTTCCATGGTAACTCACAGCTTCTTGTGAAGGTACTTAGATACTGTAATCAAATCACTCATTTTCCTTTTGGATAAGCAAATGAAACTGAACTCTTTAACTAAACCCCGTGTAATTTAAGTTTTCATTGAGTTATAGAATTGAGTTGGAAAGGTTCTTAAAAGATCATCTATTTTCAATCTTCCTGCCTTGAGCAGGAACACCTTCTACTAGATCAGATCACTCAAAGGACCATTCAACCTAGCCTTGAATAAGGTAAGGGGCATCTACCACTTCTCTGGGTAACCTGTTCCAGTGCCTCACCTGCCTCACCACCCTCACAATGAAGAACTTCTTTCTTGTATCTACATTCTTTCTGTTTAAAAACATTACCCTTGATTCTATCACTGCACTCCCTGATAGAGAGCCCCTCCCCACCTATCCTGTAGTCACATTGCAGTTCCTCTCAGCATCTTTTCACCCCAGGTTTAATGAAACTCATACTGTTCCAGAGGATAATGTTTTAGCTTCCAACATTTGACCTCCTTTGTTCACACACAAAATATGAAGCTGGCTAACCAACTTGGTATAGGAGATTTCACCCAGGAGAAGCAACGGATTTGAAGTCTGCTTTAGTCAGTGTGCAGGAGGAAGGCAAGTGTGAGTGGGATGTGTGTGTGAAGAAGTTTTGCTTTTAAATCCTGTTCATATGGTAAGCAAAAATGCCATAATATCATCTTAGTGCTAATGTCTTGGGGATGTTTTGGAGGCTGACATCTTATCAAAAAGAGATACCCTAGTTCTCTGTTCCCATTGGGGTCATGCTGCAAGGTTCAGACAGGCTGTGATACAGTATTAAACGAACAATGAATCTCCCCTATAGCCTTTGTTTTGCACAAAAAGATGTCTGTACATGTGTAGGATGATCAATACAAACACACAATGATGAATAAGTCTCCCTCCCTCAACTTCTGATCTTTTAATATCCTCACTGAACATAGATGTGACAGAGAAAAAGTAACTTGAGACTTGAATGACTGATGTGGGCAAATGCTGCACCCACCTTACTGGCCAGGCCAGTGCCTGCTTCAGAAGAGTTTGTGTCTCGCGGTTTATTTTCTCCTTAAAGTTAACCATCTAATCATGATATCTCAACAAATCACTAAGAAATAAACAGATAATGAACTTCAGAGGAATTGAGATATTCTTTCCATGCAAACATTTCTGCTGCAGCGAAGATCCTAATAATGGCACAGGCAGAGTAATTTCCATCAGTGTGCCCTAGCTTTTGTCTGAGCTGTCCTTGAACAGGCCCACAGAAGATTACTTTTTATATGGCAATCATTTAAGTTGCAACCTTGTATTGATACAAAAACATGTAATTATTCTTAATGGTCTTGTGTATGCTTATATTAGATAAACTGTTCTGAAGCAGCTTATAGTTATTGCTGTTCTTTCCATGTAAAATTTAGCTACCACTCAATTCTCTTTTCTCACTTCAATAGTATTGACACTCATATACCATAAATTAAGTAAATTGTACCCTAGCTGGTTTTCCTTTCTAGCTCAGAAGCTAGTGCCACAATGGAGACTTGTAATGTGAGCTAGGGTGAATCCTAGCCAAAGCTGGATCCATGTAACATTTATTCCTTTGTGTTTCAACTACTTGTGAACATGGGGGCACAAAACTGGGCTTGCTAGAAATAAGCCTGAGGGCAGCACACAAATATTTGGGAGGATAGTGTGCCACTGAGTCTGCTGTATCAGTGGAGATAGGAAATGAGCAACACAACAGCAAAGGTGGAAGGGTTACTGATGGAATAGCAACCACAGTGGCACCTGAGAACAGTCAGGTAGGTATTGGGACTTCTCCCTGAAACAAGGTGACAAGACCTTTAGACCAACTCAAGTGTATCTACACTAAAGCACATGGGAGCACAAACAGGAGGAACTGGAAGCCATTGTGGATCAGGACAATTATGACACAGTGGCCATCACAAAAATGCTATGGGGTGTCTTATGGGACTGAAGTGCCAGTAAAGGGCTACAAACTCTTCAGAAGGGACAGGTAGAGCGAGGTGATGGAGTGGCCCTATATGTCAGGGAGCGTTTTGATTGTCTTGAGGTTAATGATCGTGACAATAGCATTGAGTGTTTATGAGTAGGAATTAAGGGGAAAACCAGCAAGGCAGACAGAATCAGAATCTGTTACAGACCACCCATGCAGGATGAAGAGACGAATAAAATATTTTTCAGGCATTTAGGAGAGGTATCGTGATCGCTTGCCTTTGTTCTTCTGGGGGAGTTTCAACTTCCTGGACATCTGCTGGAAATACAACACATGGGAGAGGAAGTAGGTCCTGAAGGTTCTTGTAGTGTGTGGAGGAT
>VWYK01038315.1:11739-29517 GCA_013399775.1 Semnornis frantzii | reverse complement strand
GAGAGAAATGTGAGACTTCAAATACACTCAGCAGATGTTTACAGTCCCTTCATTCCTCCCCACACCCCTCCTTGTTTTTGTCAGGGTGTCTGGGTGAATATAGGGCAATATGGATTAGGTGAATGTGGATTTTGTATTTTATCTACAAGAATTCAAGGGCAAACTGTAGAGAGAGCTTTCACGATTGGTAGTTTTAAGTTGTGAGAGGTGAAGTTCATTTGTTGTGGAGATTGTGTTTGATTTTCTTGGGGTATTTTTCCCCCCTCTTTTAACGACCTTCAGATTAATGATGAGATCTTAGAGCATGTGACTGCTATTGAACATGTACAATATACTCTTTTTTTTTTTTCAGCTAAAATGCACAAGCTTCCTTAAAATGATCCAAAGCCCCAGCCCTCTCCTAGAACTAAGGAAAAAAATATTTTTGTTCTTAGGCCATATAATTCTAACTCTCTTTCCACTGAGATCTGTCTATTCCAACAATATTCTGCAGTTGGTCAGGAGTTTAAGCTCTTAGCTTTCCTATTCCAGTGTGAATAAAGGAGAGGAACAAGTTAAACCCCACAAGATTAATTTTTGGCCTTCTTTCAGTTTGCATGAAACTTTACTTTGTTGAGAGGGAGGGGATGGGACTTTATGGCTATTTCTTTGCCATTTTATTTTCTTTCAGTGGGAACTTGTCTATGTAATTTTTCCTGAATGATTTCACTCTTAGGTCTTGCAGGAGGGGAAGGCTGTGACTAAGGAAAATTTCATTTACAAAAGCATTAGCAAAGCTGTTAGAGATGAAAGCAGACAGTATTATCTTTGAAACATGGATATTAAACACACATAGCAATGCACTCTTAATTAGGAGAGATAATTGAGGGGGGAGTTTTTATTTTGCTAGAACTGTTTTACTAACCCATGAGTTATGTCAACACTTATAAAGAGATGCACAAAGAGCTTTCTTTAGATGTAAACACAATTTAGTATCCTGACTCCAGATGAATATACCAGCTCTTAGGAAAATTTACTCCTACTTTACCACTGAGTGAACCAGAGGTGAGATCCAGGAAAGACCTAGTAGCAGTTTCCAGCTTGTGCATTGTGTTTTAAGAAAAACATCTCTGAAATTTGGGTTACCAAATGGTCATTTTAGGAAAGCACTACTGGTAAAAGCTTGCAGACAGGCAGGAGGCTTCACCTCTTGGTATGCTCTAAAGTATCTGAATCAAGGTGATGTACATCAAGCACCTCTGTCCACTTGATTCAGAAGCAAATGCTGAAGTTAGTGCAAGTTCTTCTTGAAGTTTGGCATGTACTTGTGCTTCTTCAGGGATTCATCAGACAAGTAAGAGACCTCAAATCTAGTTCCACATGGGCTTTGCACATTTAGATGCACATCTTCTAGCACTGAAGTCTAAAATAGTCCAGTTGGGAGGATCTCCACTGTTTTTATTGGCTGCACAGTGGTTCTACTTCAATAGTGCAAGCTGTAGGAGCTTCTCTGATACTACATTAATCATTGGACTTCTGTGACCTGGGAGTAAGGAGACTGGAATGTTGGTCTCTACTCCCTAGCCCATCTGTGTTGTGGGCTTGTGCTTTTTTTTTTTTCCCTTAAATTGAAATGACTAAAGGTTAAAAAAAAACCCAAACCTAAAACACAAATCTCCAAAAGACAGTGTGAAGAGACAAGAATTTATTCCCAGCTCTTGGGCATTAGGTTGACTCTTTCTGATTTGTTTCACCCCTCTGTCCCAGGCAACCTTTGCTTTTTCAGATGAACGAGGTTTAGTTCAAATGGAAGGGGAGAAAGGTGCCCCAAGCAAATTAAGTGTAGCTGACCTGGAGGGCTCTCTGTGGGAAGCAGGAGCTCATATACCTTCAGGCTGCGGGGACCAGATCTCAGGTCCATTGCCTTTTGAGTGAGCCAGTCAGAGGGTGAGAGGAAAAGCAGCAGCAGTTCCTGTTTGCCTCATTTTAATTTCCAGAGAAAAGGTGCCTGTTATGCCTGGAACATGCCGTGGGGGAGGCAGGAGTTAAAGCTGCTTCCCAATCAGATCCTGGATGCTTGTGTTTATGTACAGAAGGGACAGCTAATGAATTTAGATCCTGAATGCATTTTGTGGCTTCTGAGACAGCTGCTTTTTTAGATGATTGTTTCAAGGGTGCTTTTCCAGGCAGCATTCCCCTTCTGATCCTGTTTGTGGAGAACTGCCCTTACTGTGGGAAGACAGCGAGTCATGGTTTCTTACAGTCTGCTTTTCATTTTAAGTAGCATTAAAGAGCAGACACATTCTATACTTGCAAAATTTTGCTCTGAGACTAAATTATCTTTTTAGGAATATTACAAAGCGTTAAAAGAAAGTAGGGGGAGGACTGTAAGAAAAACAATTGAGGATCCTACTTTTGGGTGCTCCACAACTTGTCGCAGCCACAAATGCATTCGTTATCCCTTGAAAGTTGATGAAAAAATGCTCTACTGTGTTGCTGGGAGGTGTGTTGCTGGAGGAGCTGTTGAGTGGAAGAGGGTGCGTTTTGTTTGTGCCCCCAGCCCTCCTGAGGGGCAGGGGCTGACAATGCCGGCTGGTAAAAGAATGCCATCTTCTCCTCTTAAAAATAACAGTAAAAGCTAATAACCAGCACATCCTGATTCCAGGTGTGATCATAAGAAGTTACTCAGATTAGAAAATATGCTAGAAATTTTAGTTGCCTGCATACTGCCTGCTGCTGTACAAGTTGATTTAAAGTTGATTAAGGCCATAGATGTGGTACTGAGGGCCATGGCTTGGCACCAGACATGGTAGAGTTTGGTAATGGTTGGACTCAGTGATCCTAAATATCTTTTCCAGCTGAAACAATTCTCTCATTCTGTAATGCAATAGTGTTGGTCCACTCTTTATCCTTATGCTCCCGAGCTAATTTATCTTCAGTGTTTGGAGGGGGTTTTTTTGCAGTCTCTTCTCTTCTAAAACAAAAAGTAAAAGCATTTTTATTTTATTTTGACTTTTTAACACCTCCCACCCCAATTTCTTGTGCTGCCTTGTACTGGTTAAGCAATACAGGCTCATACCTGCTTTGTGTCAGCAGGTATCTTTCCGTTGCACATCACACGCCAACCTTTAGCTACTCTTTTCTAAACTTTCTTCCTTGGGTTTATTTTCTAATCTCCATTTGACAAGTGTAAAATTAAGGATGTCTCTGTTGCTCTTTTGTCTTCTTGTTTTAGGAGGTGTGATATGAGTAGGCAATTTTTGTCTATTACTTCCTTTCTCTCTCTTTTTTTTTTTTTCCTCCTGCCTTCTCTCTTGGGTCCAGTGAAATTTCTGAATCCTCTGGATTTATATTTCTTGAAGTCTTCAGCACATTCCTGGCAGCATAAGCCATCTGTTTGCTTACGTTCTGTAGCTAAAGTCAATGAACTTCTTGTGCAGAGAATGAATTATGAAGTTAAGACATTTCTGGTGAGAACATGTCTAGGCACTTTTGATCTTGACTCTGGAGATCAGGCTTAATGCAGGGTGCAAATGAACACACTCGCAGAGGCTTTATAACCTGTATTTCCATTCCACTAGTGATGAATTCTCTTGTGTACACCCTCTGTTACCTTTGCCAACTGCAGAGCAACTAACAGTTAATTTTTTGCCTGTTTGACTTAAAGTAGCATAAGTGCTCTGAAGTGTTAAGGACCAGTCTCTTGATGAAGTGTTCCAGGAGTCCAATGTATCCTACTTCTTTTGAGAGCCCTGAACCATGGAGAGGGACTTTTTAGGATATCAGGTAGGACTAGGGGGAATGGAACCAAACTAGAAATTGGTAGATTCAGTCTGGATGTTAGGAAGCTCTTCAGCATGAGGGTGGTGAGACACTGGAAGGGGTTGCCCAGGGAGGCGGTGGAAGCCTCATCCCTGGAGGTGTTTAAGGCCAGGCTGGATGACGCTCTGGGCAGCCTGATATAGTGTGAGGTGTCCCTTGTCCATGGCAGAGAAGTTGAAACTACATGATCCTTGTGGTCTCTTCCAGCCCTGACTGATTCTATGATTCTATGTGCCATGCTGATGTGCTGCAGGCAGAAGGTGGCAGCTGATATGCCGGGAGGATATTGTTTGACTTTTAGTTTTACTTTGTATAAGATGACTGGGATGTTTTTTGCTGCTGTTAAAACAACCAGAAAAGTAGAACTGGTGTTGAACTGAGGAAAGCAGATGGTTTTTTGAGAGGCTGGGAGATTGAGTGTATTCTCTAAGGTAACAGAGTAGACAAATGCCGTCTAAACTGCTTCCATCTGAAGGTCAGAACATAATGTAACATGCTTCTTGTCCTTCTTACCATCCTCCAAAACAGCAGCTTATATCTGGGAACTCATCTTCTAAATTGTAAGTTGAATGATGTATCTGAAACCGAGTTGTGGAGTACGTGCAGGTAATTAGGGTAAGAAATGTGACCATCACTGCTTCACCAACACACTGAAATCCTAATCAAGCAGGGACAAAAATACACTGAAGTGCATTTACTCTTGCTTGTTGTTAAAATCCCTTCTGCTTTTAGATTTTCCTGGCTTGTACACATGGTGGACAAAAAGATATCTAAAGGAAGAGCTTTCTGTTTTCTTACAGTCCCCACATTCTAGTGGGGCACTAATACAAAATAATTTTCCTTCTTGAATGGAAACATCTTATCTGTAAGGCTGTTGCTATACACCCTGAAGTGATGGACTTCATGGTGGACTCTTTCTAGGAGATAGGGTGAGGAAGCTCAGGAATAGTTTGAAACTGGGGGCTTTTCTGGGGTTGTGTCTGTGGCCTTCCTACTTTCTGTAAAGTTGTTGGTTTGTTTTTTTGGTAAAAGTGAAGCTCTGTTGAGAGTGAATATCATTCCTGCTATAGTCATGGTGGAAGCATTTGGATGTTTTACATCTTAATGTAAACTTTGCAGATAGTCAAATAAATACAGTTTGAATAGGCAGCACTGTGGGGCAGGAAGGCTTTGTTGTATTTAGTTTATTGTAATCTTGGTATCTGGTTACCTTCCCTCCCCCTCCTCCTAAGTTCTGTCCCTATTTTACTACTTGTTCCCTTCCTGGAGGTGTTCAAGGCTAGGTTGGATGAGGCCTTGAGCAACCTGTTCTAGCGGGAGGTGTCCCTGCCCGTGGCAGGAGGTTGGAACTGGATGATCTTTGAGGTCCCTTCCAACCTAAACCATTCTTATGATTCTGCTGTGGCAGGGCCTTTCCCCCTTTGCTTACACAAGGAAATACTAGGCTATAGAATTTTTCCTTATGGAACACTACTAAAATTTTACCTCATTTGCACCACCTGCTTCTGAACAACATGCTCCTAACAAGCCACATGTCTGTGCTTTTCTATTGCCAATGAATTATTTTCTGAACAGTGAATTGAAGGAATAACCTTGCACTGGAGATACATTTGATAGAGTATTCAAAGCTAAATATGGAGTGAATCAAGTCAGACAGAGCTCCACAGTTCTTTGCTTTTTTTGCTGTGAGATCTTCAAGGACATCTTTATAGGAGGTAGGCAAAGTAGCAAAGGGCTGAAAAAATACTGCTTGTCTGGTCCAGTCTCCTAACAGCAGTTCCTGAGTGTGTGCTGGCATTGTTCTACAGTGGGAGGGATAGAGTCAGGTGTGTTAGTGTCTTCCTTGATCATGCCCTCTAGACAAAGGTGAGTTTCAGGACGTTAAGCATCGTCTATGATGGAACTACTGCAACTCAATCCTCTGTTAATGCTTTAGAACATGAGAGGAAATGGGAGAGGGAACAAATATGTCTTTAATTTACCTTTGGACTAACTGATTTCAGGTGGCCTGTCTAGTAGGTTCATTTGTCCATGTAAATTAGAGTGCCCTTTTGACCCCAAAGCTAACAAATTTTAAAATGGAGAGATAGACAGAAAGAAAAAAGCAGAACTTCCCGAAGACATGACACAAAGTATTAACTATTCCAGCTCAGAACTCAGCTTCTGTTGTTCATAAAGACTTAAACCTTACGCAAACCAACAGCATTTGGCCAGTTTCCAGACACTTGGGGAAAACTTTAAGTTATAATTATGCTTTACAGCATCTCTTTATTAAAAATACCATAAAACCCAACTTCATATTGCTCACAATTTACCTGTGTCTGAATGTTTTTGTTAACATAAACACTGCACCAATGTGAAAATTATAATTCTTAAGAAAATGAACCTAATCTTTAGATGTTTGGATTTCACAGAGATACATGGTTATCTGTGCAAATTATTGGTGTCAGGGTTTGGCCACAGTGAGGTTTTCTTTCCCTCTGCAAACCCAAAGTGATTTAAGTCTCCTGAGGAGTCTATTTACCTGTTATTTATTCCATTGGATGTAAGTTGAAAGCTGATGACATCTATTTTGCATGCAGCTGTCTCTGCATTTTCAATATAGGAGGAAATACAATCAGTTCAGCGTGACTGGATTACTATAAATAGTTCTAGAAAACACTTTCATTTCCTTTCCACCTTTATTTTTGTCATATGCCTTAGTGACTCTTTACAAAACCTGTATGATGTAATAATCCAAGTGGAGTTTTAGATTTCTGTTCTGAAAATTCAAAGCTACAACACAGGGTGGTGCCTGGGCTTGAGGAAAAAAAAAAGGCAATAAAATAGAGCTCATTTAATCCAAAACTCTTGGACATGTTTTGCTCGTTGTTTTTTAGGGAGATAAAGAATTTAATTACTGTAGGTAACCAGTGAAAGCAAAAATGCAGTATATTCTGCTAAAAGCATAAAAAGTTATTTTGGGAGCTGGCTACTGTGTTGCTGCATTAGGAAAAAAATAGAGATTTCAATCCTTTTTTTTCTTCTTCTAGCAGAATCTAATTAGAAAGGAATGGGTCTGGAGTTTTTCTACCTAAACTGGGATTCTGCCTTAATTTATAGATCAAAAAGTTGCAATTTTAAATAGTGGAGTTGTGCTTTCTGAGTGTATCATCATCTGCTAAACCAGTGTGACTTGCCTGCATCTTGCTAGGTCTGGAGTACAGAAATCAGGCATTTTGTGAGTCAAATCATAGAGTCATGGAATGCTTTGTGTTGGAGGGGATCTGAAAGATCATCTAGTTCCAAGCCCTTTGCATTGGCAGGGTCATGTCCTAGACCAGCTTGCTGAAGCTCTCATCTAGCCTGCCTTTGAACATTTCCAAGCTTGGAGCTTCCAGAGCTTGTCTGGGCAACCTGTTGCAGTGCTTCACCACCCTCTTGGGGAAGAATTGCTTCCTAATGTCTCAAGTTGAACTGTTTTCAGTTTGAAGCCATTGCCTTCATCCTGTCACTCCATACTTTGTCAAAAGTACCTCTCCTGGGGGCTCCATTCAAATCTTGGAATGCTGCTTTAAGGTCCCCCTAGGGGTGACCGTTCTTAAGGCTAAACAATCCTAACTCAGCCTATCTTTAGAGCAGAGGAATTCCAGCCCTCTGATCGTCTTCATTGCCCTCCTCCATGTCTTTCTTGTGTTGGGGGCTCCAGAGCTAAACACAGTGCTCCAGGTGAGCTCTTATGAGTCTGTATAGAGGGGAAGAATCCTCTGCCTCCACCTGCTGCCCACACTGCTTTGGATGCAACCCCATACAGGCTGGCTTTCTGGCCTGTAAGCACACATTGCTGGCTCACGTTGAGCATCTCATCACCCAGCACCTCCAAGTTTTTTTTTCTCCGCACTGCTCTCTATCCATTTCCATCCAGCTTGTATTTGTGCTTGGGATTGCCTTAGCTCGGGTGCAGGACCTTGCATTTAGCTTTGACCTTCACGACTTGACATTGGCTTACCTCTTCAGCCTGTCAAGCCTTAGATCTTCATGCTGAGATGCTCTTAGTTTTGCTTTCAGGACTGAGTGGTTCAGCAATGTGTTCTTATTATTGGTCTAACAGCATGGTTTATGTGCACGAGGCTTGGTAGATTAGCTTGCCATTTACAAAAACTCAAGTAGCTGTAGGTTTGTTCCACAAACACAACTGAAGTGTTATGATGCTGGATTGATACTATATTTTTTTTTTTGTTTGCTTTTTTTAAATGTATACTATTTTTACCCTTTGTTTGGAATTATTTCATTTAACTGCCTCAACTAGGATGGGTTTTACTGCAGGCTTTTGTTTGTTGAGTTTTGTTTGTGTTGTGGTTTTGTTTTGTTTAAAATAAAATGTAGTCAAGTCTACACTGGACTTACCTTACTGAGAAAATAACTTTGAGAAGAGCTGCAAGAAGGTTGTAGGTTTCAGTTGATAGAAACAGTAGCACTGATTGTTCCCAGGGACTTGTTTCTTGCTGTTCTACATGGCAAGTAAATTTTCCATTAATTGTGCCCATGCCAGGGAAGGATGACAAGCCACCTAGTCATACAAAAGCTGGATGCTAAGGGGTGTGCCTTCCTGTTATGAAACTTGCTGCAATCCCCAAATTCAAAGGAAATGAGAATGTGTGCATAACATGAAGAACAGTGGAACACAAGGGAGTGTGCAGTGAAATAAAGGTGTTGGAATGTAGATTGATCAGGGTTCCTATGCAGAAATAAAGCTGTGAGCTTCAGCTGTTCCTAAAGGCATCATGGATTCAGAGACTGATAGAATGAGTTAGGTTGGAGGAGACCTCAGATCATCTCGTTTCACCCCCCCCTGTCAAAGGCAGGGATACCTTCCACTAGCCCAGCTTGCTCAAGGTCTCATTCAGGCTGGCCTTGAACACCTCCAGGGAGGGGACATCTACAACCTCCCTGAGCAACCTGTTGCTGTGTCCCACCACTCTTCACTGTGAAGAGTGAATTTCTTCCTAATCTCCAGTCTAAGTCTGCCCTCCTCAAACTTCACTCCATTCCCTCTTGTCCTATCCCCGCAAGCCCACCATACTAGGTGAGTTCAGATCCTGTCCCTGGTGAGCTTGTTTGAGTAGAAACAACTACAGGCAACCTGAGAGCAACCATATGCCACAAGATGACTTTGAGTACAATAAGCCAGTGATATTCTATGTGTGCATCCTTCCATAAAAGAAGGCTGCTTGCATCTGCAAATCCCATAAATTTGGAGCAGGATGCCACTGCTTTGGTCTTGGGACCATGGGCTGCCACCTGGAACTGTGATGAGAGTTCATCAACTCTAGAGACACATGCCAAGCCTCCAGAGCAAGTTGTACTCATTTTTGCCTGGAAAACAATTGATTTAAAAGAATATTAAGATGAGGTAGTTCTTTAGGTTTAAGAGATCAGTAGAACTTTAACCCTTCCCCCTTAATTTGTGGCTGGTGGCTGCTTCAGGATTTATACTGTAACTTCACAGTGTCAGTTTAGTCCAATGTAACAGGGAGGCTATATTTGAACTGAAGGTCAGATGTCTCACGATCTTTGGGGCATGTTCAAGGAAGTCTCATTAAATGCCTTTTTTGGGCATCAGTCTTGTTCCAAACCTGTAGTTTAAGAAGTTCACTTAAATCCCTTGTTAAGTGGTATCATTTTCCCAGAAGTGATTCTTTTCAGTCAAGCATTTTAATTGACATTAGGAGCCTCTCCTTAAAGTATTGCTATTTACCTCCAACAATGTTAACAGTTTGTCATATGTTATGATAAACTCTCTTCCTTCAGCTGTGTGTCTCATCTTTAGAAACTGACAGCAGAGTTGTGCTTTTTAAAGGTTATTTTTGGATTGTGTTGCCATCTTAGCACTGATCAAATGATCAGAGGCAAATAAGTTGATTTTTAGTGCACACCATTTCTTTTCCTGTCCATTAACAGAGGGAATGGAGAAGAATGCTTGTATACAGATTCTACCTCATTTTAGATCTCTGTTTTTAATGACATATCCAACACATTATCCAGGCACACTGCAGTGTCTTCCATTACAGTATATCTCTGTGTGTTTTCCTCCTTTTCATATGTGCTTACCTGAAATCTCCTGATCACATAGCAAAGATCTCCACAGTTCTGACCCAGAGCTGTTCTTCAGAAATGTGGGCTTTCTGCAATAGAATGGAAATGAACATCTGAGGATGTTCAGACTTTGCCAGTAAAATGAATTGTTGACTTCTCAAGGATGTGGTGAGCACTTAAAAAAAAGGAGTCACAGAATTGCAGATTCCCAGGCTGGAAGGGACCCCAAAGATCATCTGATTCAACCTTTCTGGGTAACAGTATAGTTGAAATGAGATGATCCAGCAGGTTTTATAGCTGCATATACTGGATATGGAAGCTTTCTTGACTGGGAGAAGTGGAAAGAACTGGGTTTGTCCTGCTATGTGGTTCTGCTACCGGGGTACAACTGTGCTCAGATGTGTCTATGGTCTTCAATATACACTCTGATTGGGAATACTTGGGAACATTTAGCCATAGGTGCTGTCTTGTTCTTTAAACATTTGTTTTTAATGCTGTTAACATCAAGACTACAGTAATTTTTCATTTTCTCTTGGCCTAAAAGTGTTTTATGTTACTTGCTAACAAATAAATACATTTGTTGGAGGGAGCTTTATCCATCCATTGTGCTTAACAGAACACAGCCAAATTAGCCAGCTTGGCAGGGCTTGATGTTAGGAAGTTAGAAGTGTTAGGAAAAGTTTTCCATTCACTCAAAGTCCTGTAGATGTCAGCTTTAAAGGTAAAATAGTTCAAGATGTATACAACATCTCATCAATAGTTCTCAGATACACTTACATTTGATTTTTATCATAGGCTATCTGGACAGCTACTGATTTTTAGAGAGCCCCTAAAACTGCAGATGTGGAATATTATGAAAGACACTATTTTGGGTTTGATTTTTTGGGGGGGCTTTGTTTGCTCAGGAGATGTGTTCTCTGACAGATATCATATGTTGGACTGGATGATCTTGGAGGTCTCTTCCAACATAGGCATTTAGTGCCATGGTTTAGTTAATTAGAAGGGTTAGGTGCTACATTGGACTTGATGATCTTAGAGGTCTTTTCCAACCTGGTTAGTTCTGTGATTCTGTGAATGATCCTACAGTTAATCTGTAATACTTCAGTCTGTTTGCTGAAGGTCTTGTCTGATGCTTTACTGCTTGCTTTATATTAAGGGCTGCATTCATCAGCTTGGAAGGTTTGGGGCAACCCAGGCTCTTACTGTTTGTTCCCTTAGTGAGTTTCATGTTTTGGCTTTTTTATTGTGATCTTATATGGTAAACTACCTTAGTTTTCTACTCCCTCCTGTGATCAAGATGTTTTCAACTAGCAAAGAACCTCATCCTTGATCTTTTATTTTGCTTTTGTGCTCAGCTGAATACCATACTAAAAATAAACTTAACTTTTGCTGAGATCTCTTGTTGACATTTGTGTTGGGTGAGTCATTGTAGTGTGTTGCTATATGATTAAGATCTATTTTGGCTTTTAATCATACATCCATGTGCTGTGCTCTTGGAAAACAAGTAATTGAATGTGGAAAATTGTGATTTTTGTCTTACCAATTAATGGACATCTAAATCTCTCTGTAATATTAGACACTGTATTTATCTGTTGTCTGAATGCATGAGGACTCTGATACAGTGATTTTTGGGTTTTGTTGGCAATGAATGCTCAAAACTTACATTCAGCAATAACTTAGATTCTTTCAGTGACCAAATATAGGAATATTTATTGAAATCACAGAAACATCCAGGTTGGAAAAGACCCTCAGGATCACCAAGCCAAACCTACATATATGTATATGTGTGTGTGTGTGTGTATACACACACACCCCCCTATGTATGTACCAAATAAGGACACTTCTGGTGCTTTGTGAGAAGAGGACATGTAGAATCTAGACTTCAGCTTATTAATTTCAAGTTAGGCAAATGAGGAACCTATCATAAGATCTGTCTTGTTTTTTATGTAAGATTTTTGTGCTTGCAGTGTTAAACTTTCTGTAAAAGGACTGTAGATAGAGAGGCTGATACAGAGCATATTTAAAGAAACTCAGATTCCATGTATTGCAACTGGTATCAATTTATGTATAGCATTTACTATCATCCATGGCATTTGCCATCTTGCATGCTGTTGGCATAAACTGGCAGATAGTTTTTGTGAGTCCACAGTTCCATGGTTGCTTTTCTGAAGCCTGTGTGTGCATCCTCTGAAAAGTGGCAGTCATGTAGCTTCCATGTGCCAGCACTGATGGTGTGGCTGGATCAGAGAACTGATCAACTGATCATCAGGTACATCTTGGAGAGTCTGGCCTGAGGGTAGTGATGCTGGAATGGAGATGCAGGTGGAGAGAGAGATGACAGCACAGCTGATTTCAGCTACAGCTTGCACTTAGCTGATTGTGAAACCAGACCCTCAAGGTAAACCTGCAGAGCATAGGTGTACTTGCTACATTTTTGTACATAACCATGCAGTGAGGGAAGTCTAGAGCTTCTTACAAGATGATTATTACAGGTGTCTGGAGTTTTATAATAAATGTTACTCTCTTTTTTTCACAAGTATGAATCAGAAAATGTGTGTGGGTAGTGCAGGGGAGGCTTGTTTTCAGTAGCAGTTCTTTTCCTGAAAACTGGTCATTTCTAGGCCTCATCACAGGAGAAGAGTAATTGAAACTGTGTCTTTAAGTGAACAGTCTATCCAACATAAATGAGAATCAGTTCAAGTTAGGCTATCATGACTGTATTGATTCCACTGAGGTAGTTATTCAGTAGTTAGCTCTCCTAATGCTCTGGCTTGCTGCTCTTACTGAATGTCCTTGGTTTTGAATTACCCACCTAGATTCATAGAATGTATTCTTAGAATGGTTTAGGTTGGAAGGGACCTGAAAGGTTATCTAGTTCTACCCTCCACCATAGGCAGGGACACCTCCCATTAGGGACAGGTTGCTGAAGGCCTCATCTAACATGGCTTTGAACACCTCCAGAGAGGGAGCAGCCACAACCTCCCTGGGCAACCTGTGCCAGTGCCTCACCACTCTCACTGTAAAGAACTTCCTCCTAACATCCAGTTTCAATCTGCCTTGTGCCAGTTCAGTCCCATTGCCTCTTGTCCTGTCATTACAAGACCTTGTGAGTAGTCCCTTCCCAGCCCTCCTGTAGGCCCCCTTCAGATACTGGAAGGCTACTACAAGGTCTGCTTGTAGATTGATAGAGTGGTTTGGGTTGGAAGGGATGTTAAAAGATCCAGCTGTGGACAGGGACACCTTCCACTAGCCCAGGTTGCTCAAGGCCTCATCCCACCTGGACTTGCATACCTCCAGGGAGGGGACATCCATGACCTCTCTGGACAACCTGTTTCAGTATCTCACCACCCTCATTGTAAAGAATTCCTTTCTAATCTCTATTTGAAATCTCCCCTTCATCAGGTAGATCCATCAGGTTAAATCAGTGAGGAAGTAGAGGCCATGATATGCCTGTATGTACATCTCAAAAGGCTTTAAGACTGTCAGAGGCTTAGTCAGGATTTTCTGTAGTTGCAAAAATATGTCCTGGCACAGTTGAAAGCAAATCTGAACCTTGCTTTCTTAGTAGGGAATATATTTTAAGCAACTGCAGACTTCTTGGTATGAAAAGAATTTTTTTTTCCATTTAAAAAAATCCTGTCAGCTGAAAAGTTCAGAGGCATCGTGGAGGCTTCAAGCTCTGGAGTGTTGAAAGGCAGCTTGGACAGACCTTTGAGCAAGCTGGTCCAGTAGGAAGTGTCCCTGCCCATGGCAGGGGGTTGGAACTGGATGATCTGTAAGGTGCCTTCCAACCCAAACCATTCTATGATTATTTTATCATTCACTTTCCCAAATGGTGGATTTTGTGAGGATCTTCTCTTAGTTTTTCCTCTTGTTTTATTCTTGCAGTAGAGTATCACCAAATGGAATAAACATCAGCACATTTAGAACTAATCAGTACCTTCAGAACCCTTTTTTACTGTCAGGATTTCCAGAGGTTACACTTAACAGTTTCTAACCAAGATGTACTGCTTCACAGAAAGCCTTGCAGAATTAGGGAGCTCTTTGTAGGAAAACCCTAGTGAAATATGTGCTTCCTTACACCATGCTGCCGTGCTGGGCAGCATACTTCAAGGTATCTAAAGTGGTAGAGATGTTGTAAAGATGTAAGTTGATTAGATAATGTTGGGTGATAGGTTGGACTTGAAGGTCTTTCCCAACCTGATTGATTCTGTGATTCGTGTGTATGTGGAGGGTCCTCCCCATCTCAACTATAAAAGAGTTGCTGCTCTATTTGAGTGGAGTTAGTTAATCATCATTTACATTTTCTGCTTATCAAACTTTGGATACAATCAGCATGGTCTCACCAAGGGCAAATCCTGCCTGACAAACCTTCTATGAACAGATCACAACATTAATAGATGAGGAGTGAGCAACTGATGTCATTTACCTGGACCTGAGCAAAGCCTTCAACACTGTCCTGCACCAAATCCTGGTCTCCAAACTGGTGAAACATGGGTTTGATGGGGGGACCACCAGATGGATAAAGAACTGACTTGATGGCTGCACCCAAAAAGTGGCTGTCAATGGCTCCATGTCCAAGTGGAGGCAGTGACAAGTGGAATCCCTCAGGGATCAGTCTTATTCAAGATCTTTGTTGGTGACATGGACAGAGGCATTGAGTGCAGCCTCAGCAAGTTTGCTGACCACACTGTCAAGCTGTGTGGTGTGGCTGACAGCTGGAGGGAAGGGATCCATCCAGAGAGACCTGGACAGGCTGGAGAGGTGGGCACAAGCTAACCTCATGAGGTTCAACAAGACCAAATGCAAGGTCCTCCGTCTGGGTCAAGGCAATCCCAAGCACAAATACAGGCTGGGCAGTGACTGGCTGGGGAGCAGCCCTGAGGAGAGGGACTTGGGGGTGCTGGTGGATGAGAAGCTCAACATGAGCCAGCACTGGGCACTTGCAGCCCAGAGAGCAACCAGAACCTGGGCTGCATCAGGAGCAGTGTGGGCAGCAGGATGAGGAAGGTGATTCTCCCCCTCTACTCTGCTCTGGTGAGACCCCACCTGGAGTACTGCATCCAGTTCTGGAGCCCCTGGGACACGAGGGATGTGGAGATGCTGGAGAGTGTCCAGAGAAGGGCCATAAGGATGCTCAGAAGGCTGGAACACCTCTCCTATGAGGAGAGACTGAAAGAGTTGGGGCTGTTCAGTCTGGAGAAGAGGAGGCTCTGAGGTGACCTTCTTGTGGCTTTCCAGTATCTGAAGGGGCCTACAAAAGAGCTGGGGAAGGACTTTTTAGGCTATCAGGTAGTGGCAGGACTGGGGGGACTGGAGCAAAGCTGAAGGTGGAGAGATTCAGACTGGATGTGAGGAGGAAGTTCTTCAGCATGAGAGTGGTGAGAGCCTGGAAGGGGTTACCCAGGGAGGTGGTTGAGGCCCCATCCCTGGAGGTGTTTAAGGTCAGGCTGGATGAGACTCTGGACAGCCTGATCTAGGGTAGGGTGTCCCTGCCCATGGCAGGGGTGTTGGGACTAGATGATCCTTGTAATCCCTTCCAAGCCTGGCTGCTTTCTCTGTTTCTACCTTAGTGCATGGAATGAGCTTGCTGTTCATTCACAACATTTTTTAATCACATATTTGTGTTTTGCAGCTTTGCTTTACATCACAGAAATGAAGCAAGTAGCTAAATGTCAACAAGGATATATGTAGTCCTACATATACTATGTGCATGGTGGTGTATCTCTCTTTGCAGTGACAACAAAGATGATTTGAAGAAACATCAGTATTTTGGGACTTTTCAAGCAGAAAAGGCTTGTCTGATTTGTCTAGTTAGGTGATTGCAACTTCCTGTTAAATGACAGCTATCTTCAAAGTATTTTTACCAGAAAATTCTCTTAAACACAGAGCAAAAACAATTTGTTCCTTGCAACTGTAAAAGTAGTTTTTTTTCTGGTGGCAATTGAAAACATACAGAATGCAGAGTTTTAATTGACTTTGTTCTAGTCTTGTCTATTAAATTCCAGCACTCAACAAAGCTCTGAGCACAGAGCATAGGACTCTGTGCGTGGCAGATAGAATTTCTCTTCTGTTGCCACTGCTCACTAACAAAAGAAACCATGCAGTTACTGACACCAGAGTTTTCATCTTGATCAGACATGCTTTAATAGACTGACTTGATCAAGAATGAAATCTCACTTTGAGAAACACATGCACACTAAAAGTCTGGAACTGCTTTGACTTTCAACCAGTGTGCAAATAGCAAATGAAGGAAAGTAGAGAATGAAAAGAAAAATCACCTCCACTTTACAATATAAACAGTGCTCTCAGAGAGCAGTGCTCAAGTCATCAATCTTCATATTTACCAAACTTTCATGGCATAGAAATAGATGTCCAGCTGATAAAGAGTTTGTTTTTTAGAGCTTCATTTATGGCCCTATCGCTGCCCACGGAACTCAGAATGTAATAAATGACTCCCAGAAGCAGATCAACTAAATTCTAGTTTAATGCAACCGTGCTGGGTGTAGTGGGGGAGTGATTACACTGTGCCCTGAACATTCCTGCTGGCTAGTCATTAGAGGGAGGGACATTGGATTATTTTCTGAGCATCTAGTCCTTGCTGAAGCAAAACACTTCTGTGTGTGTGTGTGAAGATTTTATTGTGTTAGTACAGGGACTACTGCTTTGAAAGAAACAGTCCATTAGAAGGGAAAAACAAGGTAATAAAGTGGCTTAATTTCTCCTTTGGACATGGATATATTTAAGGCCAGAGCAAGACATTTTTCACTTGAGGGATGGAATAAAAAACATCGTCCATAGCTTTCAGAACATGGCAGCTGCAGTTACTCATTCCCTTTTTCATCTCATGCCTTTAGTCTTTATTATAAAAGCTCTATTTCCCCTCTGATATAAACAAAAACATTGCAGAGCAGCAATTCCTATTGGGAAATAACTTTGTTTTGTCTAATAGCCAACTTTATGATGCAGCATTAAAGAGTCCCTGTCCCCAAGAATTTGTCATCTGAAAGGTAGATGAGTTGCACACATCAAGGAGAAATTGTGGAGGTTTTTTTTTTTTATCCCTTTTAAAAATCAAGTTAGGGTGGTTGTGGCTAAATGGTAATTTGCTGTACATGTCCTAGGGAGCAGAATTTTGGGAGTTGTCTTGAAAACTTATGAATTTTGTTGTGTAATTTTTCCCACACATGGTTGATGGCAACTGGGAATTCGTCAGAGAACACAGCTGATGTCTTCATGAGTGCACTGGAAAAGAAAAATAGCAGCAGTACAAGTGATGAAGGCTTGTTCTGAGTAAGGAGCTGATGTGGCAGTGAGGTGAAGTCAGAAAAAGTACCCAGACTGATTTTAGCATCAGCAGTAAATGGGGAATGAAATGATCTTGCATAAATCTTCATCAAATCTTCATGCTTGAGCTATAGTGATGCTCATGACATGCATAGGGACAACCTGTAGAGACTGGTTGTGACTACAGAGTTTTGTGCATTACATAGAGACCTTTTAATTATAATTATGCCAGCTGTCACTGAGTTGTCAACCTGTCACCTCTTCAGAAGGTTTGAGACCTGTCTGGTGTGTGAGCTTGGGATTATTATACCCTAGACTAGCCTGTGCTTGAGCTTTCACAGAATCACAGAATGGTAGGGGTTGGAAGAGACCTCTGAAGATCATCAAGTCCAGCCCTCACTAAAGGAGATGACATAGGAACATGTCCAGGTGGGCCTTGAAAGTCTCCAGAGATTGAGACTCCACCTTCTCTCTGGGCAGCCTGTTCCAGTGCTCTGCCACCTTCAAAGTACGGAAGTTTCTCCTCGTCTTTAGATGGAACTTCCTGTGTGTGAGTTGATTTATGTCTGCTATCTCTTGTCCTGCCTGAATGAAACCTGTGAAGGTTTTTTTTTT
>VWYK01038314.1:21940-33646 GCA_013399775.1 Semnornis frantzii | reverse complement strand
TCCATCTATTGCTCCTTGTCCTAAATGTTTCACCTGAAGTGGCCTGGTGCTCAGGACAAGGGCTGGAGCCAGGCAGGGCCAGCAGAGGGAATGAATTACTAGGCCAGTTGTAATGATCTGTAACTGAGTGCGGTTGGCACAGAGAGGCTGGGCTTTTTGCTTTCCTTTTTCAGACTGGGCCTTGGCTTCCCATGGAGGGTGTTTGTAGTTTGTGGGTCACCATGAGGCTGCTCCTTAGCTGAGATGGGCACAGAGGTCTCCCTTAACACAGGTTGCCCCCTCCCTGGAGGTGAGTGAGGCCTTAAGCAAACTGAGCTGGTGGAAGGTTGAGAATCATCCAGTTCCAAGCCCCCTGTCATGGGCAAAGCCATGGAAAGTTGGAAAAGGCAGCACCAAAACCTGCCCTCCTGGGCTTTGCCCATGCTGGGGGCTTGGCACTGGATGATCTTCAAGGTCCCTTCCAACCCAACTCATTCTAGGAGTGCCTTGAGCAAGCTGGGTTGGAGAGGAGGAAAAATGTCTTTGGTGTCAGAGTGGTCAGGGGTTGGCAGAGGCTGCCCAGGGTAGGTGGTGAAGTGCCCATGCCTGGAGGTGTTGCAGAACCCTCTGGCCATGGCACTTGTGCCTCCAGCTTTGCTGCCATCAGCACAAGAGGGACCTGGAGTTGCTGGAGAGGCTCCAGAGGAGGCCATGGAGGTGATGAGAGGCTGGAGAAGCTCTGCTGTGGGCACAGGCTGGCAGAGTTGGGGCTGTGCAGCCTGCAGAAGAGAAGGCTGCAGGGAGAGCTCAGAGCAGCCTTGCAGTAGCTGAAGGGCTCCAGGAGAGCTGGGCAGGGACTTTTGTCAAGGGCTGGGAGTGCCAGGCTGAGGGCAAATGGCTTTGAGCTGGAAGAGGGGAGAGTGAGAGTGGAGAGGAGGAAGAAATTGTTGAGAGTGAGGGTGGGGAGAGACTGGCACAGGTTGCCCAGGGAGGCTGTGGAGATGCTGCAGGCCAGGCTGGATGAGGCCTTGGCCAATTTGGGGTCATGGAAGATTGAAGATCATCTAGTTCCAAAGCCTGTGGCAGGGGGCTTGGAACCAGCTGCTCTTCAAGGTCCCTTCCAACCCAACTCATTCCACGAGTGCCTTGAGCAACCCTGGGCTGATAGGAGGTGTCCCTGCCCATGGCAGGGAGGTTGGAACTGGATGATCTTTGAGGTCCCATCCAACCCAACTCATTCTGCAAGGTCATGATCACAAGGTCCTGGGTGCCTGCTGAAGATGCTGTTGTGGCTTTGGAGAAAGGGGAGAAGCTACTGGAGAGGAGGGAGGTTGATTTGAGTCTTCCTTCTCTGGCTACCTGGATGTGACCCACTCTAACTGACCCTGCTCTGGCAGGGGGATCTTTGAGGTCTCTTCCAACCAGGCCATTCTGTGACTTGTAGCCCAAACAGGGCTGGCTGGCAGCCACCAACGATCTCTGGAGCTGCCCAGCCACAGAGTCCCCTTGTGGCACCCAGCTGGTTGGGCACCACCATGCCAGCTTCTGCTGCCTCCAGAGTTTCTGCCCTTTACATCTGTTCAGGTGTGCAGGCAGTGGAGGGCTTCTGCTGCTGAGCTGGAGCTATCTGCCAGTTTGTCTTTGTTATGCATGCAGAAGGAGGCAGGGCCTGAGCTGGCTCCCTCTGGTTTGTTCTCTGGGCACATCAGGCCTTTGGGTTGGCATTTGCCTACAGATGATACTGGCAGAGGCTTCTGAGGTTCAGCTGCGTGCAGCAGAGACAGCCAGGAGCTGTCTCCTCTTTTTTAGCCTTTCTGTGCCTTGTTGTGAGAGGGAATGGATTGAGGCTGGAAGAGAAGAGATTGAGACTGGAGATGGGGAAGAAATTCTTGGCAGTGAGGGTGGGGAGAGACTGGCACAGGTTGCCCAGGGAGGTTGTGGAGCACTTCTGTGCTGGAAGTATTCAGCACCAGGCTGGATGAGGCCTTGAGTGACCCTGTCGCAGTGGGAAGTGTCCTGCCCATGGCAGGAAGTTGGCAGTGGCTGATCTTTGGGGTCCCTTCCAACCTAACCCATTCTGTGACTCTGTGCCACGGGTGGGATTAGGGCCCCTGGGTGCTGATGCAATGGCAATCCCAGATGCCAGGCACTAAGCCTCTTTGTCCCCTTGATCCTCAGCATTATGTAAATGAACTGGGCCCAGGTAAGCTGTCAGGGGGCTCTGGCAGCCTGCCTGCAGCATTGCTGGTTGAGTGTTGGCACTGCTGCTGCTGGCCCTGGGTGTGGGCAGGGACCCCCTGGCAGTGGGCAGATGCTCAGGGGAGCACATCAGGTTCTGGGTCCCCCACCTGTGAGGTGAGGCTGCAGGTGACCTTACCAGGAGCTGGGGACAGCTCAGCCATGCTCAGTTGCTCCTAGGCAGCAAATGCAGCAAGTGGGTCAGCAGGAACTGGGGGTGGCTTCCCCTTGAGGTCGAGGTGAGGTCCCTGCTGGTCTTTGCAGGCTTGCTGCAGGATGTGGACCAGATGGTTCCTCAGCCCTCAGGCTGCTGGTGGGGTGGATGTGATCCCAAACATGCCCCATGTCCTTCACAGCCACTGATGGCTTGTGGAGAGACTTGTGGAGAAGCACTGAAGTGCCCAAAGGCCCTGGAGGTGGCTTGGGCTGTCTTCAGTTCTCTTGTGACACCTCTTGTGGTGCTTCATGGGCACAGATCAAGCACAGCTGAGCTCTCCAGATACAGGCAGAGCTGCTCCTTTGCCCAGGGAGCTTGTCTGCTCAGTTGGCAAAGTCAGCATTTGGATGCTTTGTGTGGTGCTGGTGGCCAGAGGAAGAATGATGCCATGGCATGGAGGTGCCTGAGTCCAGCAGGTCAACGAAACTGCAGAAGGGTCTGGAGCACAAGGCTGCTGAGGAACCTCTGAGGGACCTGGGGAAGAGGAGGCTGAGGGCAGAGCTCATTCTCTCTACAGCTCCCTGAGAGGAGGCTGCAGTGAAGCTGGGGTTGGGCTCTGCTAAGAAGCAAGGACAGGATAAGAAGAAACAGCCTTGGGATGGCTATGACAAACAATTTCTTCCCCAAAAGGATTGTCAAGGCCTGGCCCAGACCAGTGGTGGAGTCCCCACAGAATCATAGAATGGTAAGGCTGGAAGGGACCTCAAGGATCATCTAGTTCCCAACCCCCTGCCATAAGCATCCAGCCTGGCCTTGAACACCTCCAGGGAGAGAGCAGCCACAGCCTCTCTGGGCAGCCTGTTCCAGTGCCTCACCACCCAGGGATTTCAGAGATGTGGAGCTGTGGTGCTGAGGGCTGTGGCTTAGTGGTGCCCTGGCAGTGCTGGGTTAGCAGTTGGCCTCGGTGATGTTGAAGATCTCTTCCAGCCAAACCAATACTGCGGTTCTTTGACTCTCCAGCAGAGTTTTAGGTGTGTTGGGAGTATCTTGAGGATCTCCTTTGGGTGTGAAGGAGCTGTTGGAGAATGAAGGGTAGGTTGATGAGCTGACTTGGAGTGCACAGCTGCCCTGGCAGCTCATTGGTGCCCACACGCAGCTACCGAACCAGAGCTTTGCCCACCATGGCAGCAGCTGCTCCACCCCACATGCCCAGCTGGGTTGGCTCTGGTGAGAAGAGGCTGCTGCTTGGGCTTGGGGAGCAGAGTAAAACCAGAAAGATCCCGGTGGGATGTGACTTCTCCTGCCACTCCACTGGGTCAAACTCCTGCATTCCTGCCATCGCGCGGCAGTGCCCGCTGGTGTGACCTGAGATGGGAGGGAGAGCTCTGGAATCCCACAGGAAAGAGTACCTGGAATGGGAAACTTACTGTGTGACTCCAATCTCTTGTGTCTTGTCGTGGATTGATCCTGCTGCTTTGAAGGAAACACCTCTGCCACTTCTGGGTCTGGGTGACAGCAGCTTTGGAGATGGAACCAGGAGGTGGTTGTGCTGTTCCTGCAGCGGAGTGCCCTCAGAGACTCCTGCTGGAGTGCCAGCTCAGGGGCTGTGACGGGGTGTCACAGGGTCCCAGTGCATTGGTGTGGATTGCAGTAGCTGAAGGGCTCCAGGAGAGCTGGGCAGGGACTTCTGCCAAGGGCTGGCAGTGCCAGGCTGAGGGCCAGTGGCTTTGAGCTGGGAGAGTGAGAGTGGAGAGGAGGAAGAAATTGTTGGGAGTGAGTGTGGGGATAGACTGGCACAGGTTGCCCAGGGAGGCTGTGGGGGTGTTGCAGGCTGGGTTGGATGAGGCCTTGAGCAACCTGGGCTGGTGGAAGATTGAAGATGATTTAGTTCCAAGCCTGAAGGGATCTTGAAGAGCAGCTGGTTCCAAGACCAAGGCTTGCAACCAGCTGCTCTTCAAGGTCCTTTCCAAGCCAACTCATTCTAGGAGTGCCTTGAGCACCCTGGGGTGGTGGGAGGTGTCCCTGCCCATGCCAGAGGTTTGAGCTCCCTTCCATCTGCACCGCTTCTATGAATCTTATATCTCTGTCCCTCTTGAACTGGGGAGTCCAGAACTGGAGACAATCCTCCAGCTGTGATCTCACCAGGGTAGCACAGAGAGGAAGGAGAACTTCCCTTAACCACACTCTTCTCACTGTACCCCAGGGGACCACCTGGCCACGAGGTCACACTGCTGATGCTGTGGTCAAGTGGCATGTCCTGAAGAAGTTTTGTTTATGGTCGGAGCTTTCCCATCCCCACAGTGAAGAAGCAGTGGTGAGTGCCAGGCCAGTCCCTGGCATGGCGCTGGACAACCCTTGCCTCCTACTGTCCTGTCCTCCCCCTGCTGTCTGATCCACCAAAGTCAGCAATTTGCAGTGGGTCATTAGTGTGAATTATTGACTTTCTGATCTGTATCCTGGCTCTGCAAATGGAGCTGTGCAGCACACCTATTTGTTATTCCTCCCAGGGCAAACCTGGGCCATTCCTTGGCACTGTTCCTGCTGGGCCCTGCCTCTACCTGCCCGCCCTGCTCCTCTGCTTGCTTTGTCCCAAGGACTTCCCAGGCTGATGGGTTGACAGGCGGGAGAGGAGAGCTGCATGGAGGGTCCTCTGCTCCAGATGAAACCTGAGCTCCTGCAGCCAAGGTGCCCTAATTGCTCACTGAACGCAGGGAATTGAAGGCCTTAAGAGGCCGAGTGGTAGCTCTGTTGTTTTTGGAGCAGAGGAGAGATAGGAAGGCTCCAGGGGGACCTCAGAGCTGCTGCCACTGCCTGAAGGGATCCTGCAGGAAGGCTGCAGAGAGACTTCTGAGGGTGCCTAGAGGCAGGCCAAGGGGGAATGGTTTGGAGCTGGGGCAGAGCAGGGTTGGGCTGGAGCCGAAGGAGAAGTTGTGCAGTGTGAGGGTGGTGAGAGCCTGGCACAGACTGTCCAGGGAGGCTGTGGCTTCCTCCTGCCTGGGGGTGTCAAAGGCCAGGTTGGATGAGGCCTTGAGCAGCTGAGTCTAGGTGAGAGGTGGCCCTGGGCATGGTGGCAAGGTTGGAGAAGATGAGCTCTGAGGTCCCTTCCAGCCTGAGCCGTTCTGTGCTCTTCACCTTTGCCCGCAGCCTGGGCAGGGGCCAAGGCTGCTTGTGTGCTCTTCTGCTACAAGAACAAACTTCAGAGGCTCTTCTCTAGGAGCAACCTGAGAGCAAGTGAGTGCCCATCCTCTGCAAACTGCTGCTGTGCAAACTGCTGCTGTGCACCCTTCTGCTTGTGGGGTAGGGCTCAGCTGGCATCTCTGAGGTGCCCTTCCTTTGGAAGGGGAAGACAGAAGCGAAATGCTGCCATGGGAATGGAGCTCTCCCTGTACCTGCCACAGCACCTGGTGGTTCCCTGTCCTGCTGTGTCTCTGGGAAGCTGATCCTCCAGCCATGTGACTGCAACCATGAGAGCCCCACCTGGGAACTGGGACAGGCAGGCAGGCAGGGAGGCAAGGAGCCTGCAACCTCCAACACCCCGTAAGGAAAGGCTACAAATGGCCGAGGTGCCCACTCTGCTCCCAGCAGTGCCCAGGAGCCGAGCTGCTGCCAGGGCTGCAGGTGCCTTTCTGCTGCTCAGCTGATGGCACTGAGCAAGCAGGGGAAAAGGGCAAGCTCCAGCACTTTCTCCAGCAGTTATTTATGCCCCTGGTGGTCTCTGGTCTTCAGCAGCTCTTCTTTCTTGCCGTTTGTGAGTGATGCTTCAGGGATCCTTCCTGGTCACATCCATCTTGCCGCTTCCTCTGGCTGCTGACTCTCTCAGGCTGCTGGCACTCTTCCAGCTCACGCACAGCTCAGGCTGAGATTTGCAGCCTTCTGGCTTGCCTTTATGTGCTCTCTACCCCCTCCTAGGCCACCAATCCAGACACCTTCCAGCATCTTGCAGATCAGCTGAGCTCTGTGCTGGGGCTAGCTGGGGGTAGCCAGACAGGTTTGGAACCTGCCTGGCTGCTCCAGTTTGCTGGTGGCAAGCAACTTGCTTCTTGAGGGACAATCAGCCCCCTGGGTCTGGCCCTGTGGGAAGCATCACTCTGCCAAACAGCTTTGCTCAGATCTCCTCTTCTGAGTGCTTGATGTTGTGCTTGGCAGCAGCAGCCTGGCTAGGCTCAACCAGAGAGGGCTTTGCAGGGGCAGCAGAACAGCAAAGCCACACTGCTCTGCCTTGCCTCTGCTGGGCACAGCCACACTGCTTCCCACTCAGTCCTACCTGGGCCTGGCTCACAGAGCTGCCTTCTGCCACCCTGTAGCTGCCAGTGGTCTGTGTGTCAGCCTTTGACAGCACAGTTCCATGGGCATGGCTCTCTGCTGCCCGTCCTTGCCAGGCGCCCATGGGGTGCTGCGTGTGCTGACACTGTGACACCTGCAGCCAAGGGTTTTGCAGGGCATGCAGGCTTGGAGTGAGAGTGAGGCTGTGTCACTGATAAACCATCCTGTGTCTGAGGGACACCTGCAGGTAGGCTGGGCAGAGACTGCTCAGAAGGGCCTGTGGAGACAGGCCGAGGGCAGTGGTTTGGAACTGGAGCAGGGCAGAGTGAGGTTGGGCATCAGGAGGGAGTTGTGCGGAGTGAGGGTGAGCAGAGACTGACACAGGCTGCCCAGGGCTGTGGTGCAGGCTCCATCCCTGGAGATACTGAGGCTCAGCCTGGATGTATCCTTGGGCAGCCTGCTCTGGTTGGAGGTGTCCCTGCAGTGGGGCTGGCCAAGAAGACCTGTGAGGGTCCCTTCCAGCCCAATGCAGTCTGTGAAGCTGTATGACAGTGACCCAGTGGAGCCTGCCTGTGTGCAGAGCCAGCACTGAGGTCCACAGCTTAGAGCAGCTCTGAGCTGGCAGGCAGGAAGCTGGCTCCGTTATTTCCCCCACTAAATTCCTTTCCTTCCACGGTGTTTTAATTGCTCCTTTCCAGTACAGCCAAATGTTACAAGGTCTGGGCACCAGCTGATGCTGGTGGATGGGGATCTGAGTGCTGAGGCTGCTGAGATAGTTCTTGGCCATTGTCAGCTGTTGGAGGTTTTGAAGTCATAGAATCTGAGAGTCACAGAACTGTTTGGGTTGGAAGAGACCTTTAAGATCTCAGAGTCCAAACCTTAACCCAGCCCTGCCAGGTCACCACTAAACCGTGATCTCAGCACCACATCTCCACAGCTTTCATGTCCCTCCAGGGATGGGAGCTCCACCACTGCCCTGGGCAGCCTGGGCCAGGTCTCGACAGCCCTTTTGGGGAAGAATTGTTCCTCGTGGCCAACCTGAACCTCCCCTGGCACAATTCCAGGCCAATTTCTCTCCTCCTAGCACCTGAGACTAGGGAGAAGACACCAGCTCCAGGTCACTGCAGCCTCCTCTCAGGGAGCTGTAGGGAGCAATGAGGTCTCCCCTCAGCCTTCCCCAGGCTGAGCAGCCCCAGGTCCCTCAGAAGTTCCTCACCAGCCTTGTGCTCCAGACCCTTCCCCAGCTTTGTTGCCCTTCTCTGACCCTGCTCCAGCCCCTCAGTGTCCTCCTGGGAGTGAGGGGAGGAGAACTGACACCAGGATTCAAGGTGTGGACTCAGCAGTGCTGCATTCAGGGGGACAGTCACTGCCTGAGTCCTGCTGGCTGCGCTGTGGCTGACAGAAGCTGGCAGAGGCCTCCAAGGCCATGCACACTGGGAGAAGCCTAGCCCAACGTTTTTGGATGAGCAGGTTACTGTGTCCAGAGGAGCAACCAAGCTCAGGTCTGGCTGGTGTCTCTGCCAGGGGCCTTGAGAGTGGTACCGCAGCGCTGGCTGCCTCTGTTCTGCCCGAGGTGTGCTTGAAACTCTTCCAGGTCATGCTGCTGCTTTGTCTTCCTGCTGTGACCTTTCCTGCACGGCTGGCTCCTGCCTGGCAGGATGTCTCTCAGCTCTCCATAGGAGTGCTCCAAGTGCAGGCACGTCGCTGGACTTCAAGGGTGGCTGCAGAGAGGATGAAGGCTCTGCCTTCACAAGGAGCCAGACGGAGGAGTCAAGGGGCAGCAGATGCAAGTTGCAGCAGGAGAGGTTTCATCTCAGCATTAAAAAGGAGTTTTTGATGGGAAGAACAATCATGCAGTGAAACAACCTCCTCAGGACCGTGGTAGAGTGCACACTACTGGAGGTGTTCAAGATGTGACAGGACAGGATGGGAGATCACAGAATCATTCATGTTGGAGTTCCGCTGTCAACTTAGCACTGCCATTAGCACTGCCAAGCCCACCACTAGTCTCATCTGGGCCTTGCTTCTCATGAGGTGACTTCTCAAGGTCCCATCCAGCCTGGCCTGCTCTGCAGTCCTGTGACCTGAGTTGTGTTGATATGTTTGTGCTGGTGTGTGAAGGTGGTACCTGCTCAACTGCCCACCAGAGAAGTGACTCCAGCAGTGTGATGTTGGGGAGAGGAGATGAGCATAACCAAGAAGGTGGTGAGCCTTCAGAGGAGAATAAAACTAGGTCTGGGAAGACCTCAAAGCTGCATTTCAGTGTCTGCAGTGCACCTGCAGGTAGGCTGGGCAGGGACTACTCAGCGGGGCCTGTGGGGACAGGCTGAGGGCAGTGGTTTGGAACTGGAGCAGGGCAGAGTGAGGTTGAGCATCACGAGGGAGTTGTGCAGAGTGAGGGTGGGGAGAGACTGGCACAGGCTGCCCAGGGCTGTGGTGCAGGCTCCATCCCTGCAGACATTGAGGCTCAGCCTGGCTGTGTCCCTGTGCAGCCTGCTCCAGCTGGAGGTGTCCCTGCTGAATGCAGGGGGCTGGGCAAGATGCCCCTTGGGGGTCCCTGCCAGCCCAGTGCAGCCTGTGAAGATGGTGTTTGCCTGCTGTCCTCAGGGGAGCAGAGTGCTGTGTGGTGCCTTCCTGTGCGTCTGTAGCTACTGCTGTGCCACCTCCTCCAAGTGAGCAGCAGGCACTGGAGTGATGTTTCTCCTGCTGCTGGCATTCTTCAGAGGTGATGCTCTGGCCTTGCCCACCTGTGGGTGCAGAAAGAGACAGCTGTGTTTTGTTCAGTACAGAGATGGGGAGCTGGGAAACCTGTGCAGGTTGAGAGCCAGCCGGATGGAATAGCTGTGGGCTGAAGAGCTGGGGGCTCTCCAGGCATGGCCACACGGAACACTGCTGATGACACTTCCCAGAGCAGTGGGAGAGAACCAGCAGAGGAGCTGGTTCCACTTCTGCCTGTTCTGCAGTGTAAAGGAAGGGCTGAAATGTTTCTTCCTCTCTCTTTTGTTTGCCTGGTCTGTTGGTGATGTGCTTGGCTGGTTGAGAGTTGAGGGGAGCAAAAGCATCTTGCTAGGGTTTCTCTGTGAGGGTGCTGGAGCCTTGGAGTAGGCTGCCCAGAGAGTTTGTGGAGTCTCCTCCTCTGGAGCCTTTCCAAACCCTCCTGGATGTGTTCCTGTGTGACCTGCCCTGGGTGCTCCTGCTCTGGCAGGGGGTTTGGACTTGATCTCTGGAGGTCCCTTCCAGCCCCTGCCATTATGTGATTCCCAGCCCTAGACTGAGTTTCTCTTCAGTGCTTCTTTAATGAAAGAAGTGTCAGTAAGAAGCCAACGCTGAGCTGTAGCTCATCTGCTGAAATGTGCTCCTCAAACACAGCCAAGATGAGCCCTGCCACCACCTGCTCTTATCTCCTAGCTCCAGGTTTGCTGCAGTCATGTGCTGTGTGCTTACTGAAGGGTTGCTGTGAAGGTGGTGGTGAGCAGTTGGGGTTGGACACCAGGCTGAGTTCTGATGCAGCTGCGTCCTTGGGCTGGTGATGAACGTGAAGTGGATGCTGGAGCAGTGTGAGCTTGGTAGCAGGTGGGTGGTTGTGACTGCTACATCTTCTGAGCTTTTCTCCAAGATGATAGCCTGGTCACACCTATAGCACAGAAGTCTTTGCTCATCTCTCCCATCTTAGAACTGTAGAATAGAATCATGGAATCGGTTTGGTTCAAAGAGACCTTTAAGACCGCTAAGCCCAGCCACTAATCCCAGCACACTGCCACCAACCCATGGCCTTCCCTTCTCCATGGCTCTGAAACCCCTCCAGGGATGGGGACTCCACCACTGCCTTGGGGAGCCTGGGCCGGGGCTTGGCAGCCCTTCTTGGGAAGGAATTTTCTAATGTCCAACCTAAACCTCCCCTGGTGCAACTTGATGCTACTGCTTCTTCTCTGGGAGCTGTGGAGAGCAATGAGGTCCGTCCCCCCTCAGTCTCCTCCAGGCTGCACACCTCCAGCTCCCTCAGCCGCTCCTCTCCAGACCCTTCCCCAGCTTTGTTGCCCTTCTCTGGACCTGCTGCAGCTCTGCAGCTTCTCGATGTCCTTCTTGGAGTGAGGGTCCCACAGCTGAGCACAGGATTTCAGGTGCCTCTTTCTCCACCTCCAGCCTGCAGCGGTGACCTTGGCTGTCCCGCATTTGTAATGCCTGCCCCAAAATACTTGAGGCTTTTCTCAAGTCTGCCAGCGAATGACTCATGGCTCGAGTGCTGCCCTGTGTCAGGTTCATTTCCAGTGTCAAGGCTCAGCCTAGGGAAACTCGGGAGTCCCAGCACAAGTTGCCTGCGGTGCATGCTGGAAGCTGTAGTCTCTGCTCCATGTTCATTTGTGAACAGCTCCATGTTCACAAAAAGGAGGGTGGCTCCATTTTATTCAAATTGGGCTTGGCCATCTCCCTCCTGGCAGCTTGCTGGCGCCATCCCGCTCGGCCCGAGAGCCACCCAAGTTCTGCCGGGGAGGCGGCAGAGCAGCTCCCGCATCCCACCCTGCCTGCTCCGCCAGCAGCCTGCCCGCCAGCCCCCCGGGGCTTTGCAGCGGGCACCCTGCCCCTGTTGGGTGGCAGTTCTGGAGGGTGTCATGGTAAATCTCCTTTGTCTGCTGTGGCTTGACTGATGTATGGGGGAGAGCAAACCCTCCTCCCCTGCATGATTTCTTGAGCTGAAAGCAGCAAGTGAGTGAGGAAGCTCCTTTGTGCAGCTCTCTCGTCTCCTCTTGTGCCTGCCAGCTGGCTCGCGTTCAACGCTTCTCTTTTTTCCTCTCCTTCTCCCCCATCTCCAGAGAGAGGGGGCGGGGAGAGAGGGGAACATCTTAGAAAGAAATCTGCAGAAAAGACATGGGAATTGCGGAACAACAACAACAAAAAAATCTAACCCAAACAAGCCCAGCTGGAGGATTACAAACGTGCCGGTGGTGGTGGCAGGAGGCGAGCGTGGCAGCTCGGCAAGGCAGGCGTGTTTGCCACCCGCCCTCCGCCCCGGCCCCGACTCTCTCTACTCGTAAAAGGCAACCAAAAACGGGATCTTGTGTGGCGGCACC